>JARHVA010004578.1:472500-717500 GCA_037957365.1 Torreya grandis | reverse complement strand
AAGGAATGATAGTAAAAAATGGTCACCAAAAAAATTGTGCAGAGATTTCTATACTGTGTAAACGTAATTTTTTGAAACCATGAACTTGTCTACTAGTTCAATTTCCTAGACTTGT
Organism: Torreya grandis; assembly: GCA_037957365.1. NCBI lineage: Eukaryota > Viridiplantae > Streptophyta > Pinopsida > Cupressales > Taxaceae > Torreya > Torreya grandis. The sequence continues at coordinate 717,385 of JARHVA010004578.1, read as the reverse complement.
ATTTTTAATAAATTATAGAATGCAACAGTATATTTTAGGAGTATTGTTTTTATTTTTTAATTTATTTTATTTTAAATATGTGTGGTAGTGTTGTCTATGACAAACAAAATCTTGAAAGAATTATTTCCACATATGTTTATTCAAACCATGAGTTTTAATTTCTAAGATTAATCACAAAAGATTTGTTCATTGATTTGGTGAAGATGATAGGATTGTATAGTAATTGAATATAAAATTATGTTTATATTACCCTTATATACTGTTAACTCAATTTATTTTTATTCTATCTAGTGTCTCTGTTAGCAGGGATTCAACAAATCTTGCAAGCAGTGTTAGTGATGATTTAACAGTTGTGACAGATCTGAGTTCATTTTGAAGAGGGATGAAGAGAAGTTATAAATATATAACTATGAATTGGTTAGCATTGAATTTTAATTTTAATACAAAAATAAGATGGTTATAAGGTATTCATTATTTATAATTTTATTTTAGAGTGCTTAACATTTTATGAATATAGAATAAAATAGAGAAAACTCTTATAAAAACACTTACTATGTAAGTTTAGACTCAAATAAGTATTCACTAATCTCATAATTTTACCTTGATTGGCTCTACCCAACATAACACATGACTTATTTTTATACTAAAAAAACTCATTTTATGTATGAATATGCATCTAAAAATATGACAAAATGAATCAATCTAGATAGAGAAGATAGGGATTAAGATTCAAAAGGAAACAAATGAGATAATGCTAGATATAAATGTGAAAAAAAAGAAATGATAATTGTATTAAGGGAAATTAAACCACAATAGCTAGAAAATATTCTTGAAAGATAAGCCACAACAACTAGAAACTATTTACTAAAGGTGGAAGATATTAACTGTAGCTTGATAAGCTATCATGATTATAGTAATTTTGACAGCTCGGGTGCCTTGGTTTATGAGGAAGAAGGAATAAAATCCTAAATTATTTAACCAATGAACAAAGACAAAATAATATTATTCTATATATTGGTTAAAATCCCTATAATTTATCTATGTAAATGTTTTGTACATATCTTGGACATGCAAATCAATGTTATTTGATTAGCTAGTAAAGAGAAGTTTAATTATATGTTAGAGGAGAATGAAGAATAAATATTACCATTTAGGAATAATAAATTTGTATTCATACTTTAGTGGACATAAGCATATACTTCTTATTTCAATTTATTTATTTTCCCAAGTACATGTGGATAATGGTTCATATTAAATATAATGTCCATTTTATTGTTTTAGTTTCGATAGAATAAATTTTGAATTAGATTTGTATTCAATATGTCACATAACCATACTAAAAAATGAGTCCTATTTCCAATGAACTTCCATGATAAATTCCCATTATAGCTGTGTTTGATAGAATGCTTGATTATACCACATTGACTCAAATAAATATTTGATAAAATGAATGTAATTTTAGTTAAATAATATCATTATATATATATATATATATATATATATATATATATATATATATATATATATGTAAGTAGAATAACATTAAAACCTGTGTTACCTACATGAAAACCAAACTCATTATGGTACCTCTAAGATTTGAAGAGAGAAAAATTAAAGAATATAAAACAAAATCATTTTTATCATAATCATATAAGAGCTTGATATCAATTATATTAATTAACCAAATTAAGGTCCAACTCATATTAACACCTAATCATCTGGATAACTAAAAGTGGGGCTAAGAAAGGTGTTACATACTTTTCCATTGAAAAAACTATCCTTAAAGTTTGAATGTCACAAAAAATCTATACTATGTACATCCATCTATAATCCAATATTATTCCATCAAGTATTTAACATCAATCATACATATGATGATAATAATGGAAGAAATATGTATGTTAGTATTAATCACATATTGATAGATTTCTAATAAACCTTGAAAATCTTCCACAAGAGAACATAATCACTCATAAGACATTAATATAATAATAGAAATAATTATAAATAATTTATAGTGTAAACATCAATTGTATATGGTGTTGCTTCATAGTTTCACACCTCTTTTGATCAACCTTGCACACTTGAGAAAAATTGCAAACATGGATGATAAAATTGTTGATATCTCATTATAGTCAAGGAAGGATTTAACACACAGGTGGACTGAATGTAGACAATGATTAGGAGGCATAGACATAGATTATGGTTAGTTCCCTACTACTTTTGGCTATACTTGAACCAAGGTGAGAGGATCTAAGTTGTATCTTGCTCACATGGAGAGATACTATAATTCAATCTCCATGGGGATTTTAGGCATAAGGAAACACAAATATGACTAGGGTGGTGAGGCTACCAATTTCTCTATGTTATATCATCATCCATACCAAGTATATATATTTTTCTATGTAAATCCCCATAACCATCCATGACTCATAAAAATGAATGAATGAATTTATAATTTTGTGTGTGCATTGATATAAATGTTATGCTATAACAAAATGATGATTTTTATTTGATTAGATTATACTTGTAAAAATTTATTTAACAAATGTTCTAAAGGTAACATAAGGCTACAAGAATATTATTAGGGCACAACACTTATAGAGAAGCACATAGAAACTATTGGATTCTACCTATAGGTTACCCATAGTCACTATTTATTTCCACTTGCAGATTTTCCATAGTAACTTCTAGCTTCCACCTATAGGTTTCTCATAGCAACTATTGGCTTCCACCTACAAGTTGCCCATAACCACTGTTAGATTCTACCTATAGGTTTCCCATAGTAACTATTGGCTTCCACCTGGAGGATTCTCATAGCCATTGTTGGTTTTTACCTGTAGGTTTCTTGTAGTAACTGTAGGTTTCCTATAGTAACTGTAGGTTACCTACAACAACTATAGGCTTTCACCTACAGATAGCCCACAACCACTATGGAAAATAGAACTATTATTATGATCAGATCTTAAAAGCACATCTACTTACCTTAGAAACTGAGTAGATGATTGAAAAGGATCCTCCATAGTTGTTGTATGGACTCCCCACATACAAAGAATCTTGGATATGCTACCAAAAATGACAAATAAAAGGACAATGGAAAGGAGACAAAAAGAAGTAAAACAAAAATATAATACACATTGTCCTTAACCCAGTCAGGCCCAAAACCATTAACTTTAGTTACTAACCATATGAAGGTTGACCAGGGAAGTTCATAAAGTATTTGTACTTTCCTTAGTTTAGTGTTTTTATTTAATGGTAGAACCTATATTAGATTAGGAGTTAGATAAATGATAAAAAAATAGTAAAGTTGTATAAATCATTTCTATATGAATATTGTAATCTTATGTAGCAATCTTTAATTGATATAGATCTGAGTAATGAGAAGGTTACTTTTATAAGAAGCTTTTGCAAGTCTCTTATAGAAGGATTGAAACTTAGTTTTAAATGAGAAAGGCCCCCCTCAGAAGGAGTTGCACTAAAGATCCTAACCCTCTTTAGTTTAAGTGTGTTGTAATTTGATTTAATTATTAGTTTGATTATATAAAGTGTGATATATGTGTATTTCATAAGTGTGAAGTATTTTTGTATTTTTGTTATAATAGTTTCATAGTATAACTATTTCATGAATTTAGTATAAGTTTACTGTACAACAAATAGTAAAGCAAGTTAGTTTATGAATCAATAATGAATATATAGTACTGACATCCATGAAAATTCATATGCACCCTAGGTTTATAATTAATGTTAATTAGACTCAATAATATATCAATTAACTGAGTAATAAGTTTGCACAACATTTTGGTGCCATTATCGAGAAGGGTGTCAATTATTATTTTCTAGACCAATTATTTTTAAAAAAAATTAATTGATGCACTATCCTACCCAACTAAGAAATTCAAGTGAGGACACAATGATGTCTTATACCAGATATCTAACTTCCTAAATTTTGATGGTATAAAACATTTTTGATGCACTATACTACCCAGTTGGGAAAGTCGAGTGAGGGCACTACAGTGTCTTATACCAGATGTCTACGTTCCTAGATGTTGATGGTGCACAACTTTAAATGCCTCTTTATAAACTTGTGATTTACTTAGTTAATGGTTTTATTTAAAATTAGTTTCCCTCAAGAGTGATTTATTTTCAACAAAGTTTGCCTTTCATTTTTTGCTTTCATTTCCTGCTTTCTATGGTAATTTTCTTGCTTTCATTTCCTACTTTCTAGATTAATTTTCCCACTTTTAGTAGATAATTTTACTAATTTATACAAATAAGATTTATATTCCAGTCATTTTGATTTATGCACTCCTTTATTTCTCTACATTTTATTATTTTACTTATTCTGAACAACCCCCTAGAACACACAAAAATCACACTAACCCTATGCAGGAAGGGACATGATAGCTAAAGGAGTGACAGAATGTTTATACAAAGAAAAATATATTCTCAAGGGGAATTCTTGCCAAATTAGCCATAATTTACTATCGAGAAATAACCAAAAATACCTATATCAACTAAGAATCATGTTGAAAAAATAAACCATAATATAGAAGGATCTTGAAGAAGGGAACACTAAAAACTGAAAAAAGCAACTTGTAGAAGAAATACTATTAGATTTGAAAAAGAAAACAAAAGTGGAGGAAGCATTAGGTGAGTTGGTAAGAATAAATGAGGGGGAAGAACTTCACAAACAAAACACTCCAAAAATTAATATCATAACAACATTTGAACAAGGCTTTTTTGAATAAATCAAAGAAAACTTAGTAGAATTTTTAGATTTATCATCTAGTAAAAATATTATGGATCAACAGATAAGTGTTTACTATCATGATGATGAAGGGACTTATCCAAAATGTAAAGATGTGATCTTGAGTACCTTTGGTATCCATATCAGAATAGAAGCCATCATTAATAGAGAAGGAGACTTTGTGGATGACAATAAGACTCTAGACATAGTTACTTTTGAATTTCCTACTCCAGATGTAATAGTCATAACACAAGTGAAAAATATTCTACCTTCAGCCTTGCCCAATTTTAGAGGTACATTTTCATAAGACCCAAACACATTCTTGTTCAAATTTGATATCCTCTATAGAATCTATGATTATAGGCAGGATGCACAAAAATTAAAAAAAAAAATCCTACCACCCTCAAAGACTCAACACTTCACTAGTTCATGGGACTGGGTAGTAATTCAGTCCATACTTGGGAGGACATGAAAAAGTAATTTCTAGCTAAGTATTAGGAATATGGACAAGAAAGAAATTATAGAAGAAATGACATCTTTAGTATGAATCAAGAAGGGGATGAATATTTGGAAGACTATGTTGAACAGCTCATGTTTAGTGTACAAAAATTTAAGGAAAGTGTGCTAGGAGAAGAGCCTCTAAAACTCATCTTCCTGAAAGGAGTCAGAGAAGATTGTCTAGCAGCCTTGGACCTAATGAGTGGGGGAGATATCTCCCACTTGCTATTCATAAACATCAAGGAATTGAGCAAGAATTATTCTAGGTCTACCATAAACAAAGTTAGGGGCAATAAGAATCCATTGGAACCTACAAGTGGCCTATCACAATTGGAATTTAGTAACCTATTACAAGACATGAAACATGATATCATTAGTCACTTAGCTACCCAACAATATAGCCTACACTCAAGGCAAAAACAAGAAAACTTCAATCAAGCTTTGACCATGTATTGTCTAAATTGTAGGTGTCATGAGGTTTGGGCTAAAGTAGCTAACATCATAGCTAAAGAACTATAAAAATTAGAGATACATGCTATAGAAGGAGATGGGACCAGGTTTTTTATGTTACACAAAGAAAGCCATGGGTTCAACAACCATCTTATCTAGGTATAGAGTCAGATTAGGAAATTTTAGAGGATCATGCTAACCCACTTTCATCACCATAAAAACTCTCTAAATCAACAAATAAATTTATTGATGAAACAACCCCACCATATCTATAATGTATTAGCTTTTAGTGCCATGAAATTAAGACTAAATTTTATTTCATAGGAGAGCTCAAAAATTTGTGTTAAAATTCCTCTCTTCCAGGACATAAAAGATGTGTGCATATTTTACAAAGTTGTTAAAGACTTGTGTCTACGTAAGCCTGGAAGGAAGAAGGATCCCAATAAGGTGCATGTGATTGGCTAGCTAGAAGACATTATGATGGGAAACACCTTGAAAAAAAATTTTAGATCAAGAATACCTAGTAGAAAAAGTCTAGATCTATAACCAAAAGCTATCCAATACATTGATAGACCTAAAGGCTACAATAAATTTAATGACAATTGAAACCATGAATAAACTATAGTTTAATAATATTTATCTCATATCTATAATGTTTCAAATCACTAAAAGGTCTATAGTCAGACTAGAAGGAGTTATTGAAGATCTTGTCATTACTGTAGATTCTTGAGAGTATCCTATAGATTTTATTGTGCTGAAACCAAAGTCTAATTTGGGTGGATACCCTATTATCTTAGGAAAAAATTGGCTTGTCATAGATGATGCCTTCATTAGTTTTAAATTAGGTAACATGTTGATATCCAATATAAACCACACTAAAAATTTGGTCCTCTATCCTCCAGCACAACCTTCATTGGCACCAAAGCATACATTATGCCTTGAAGAAGTTGAGGTAAACCATCCTCCTTAGATTCCTATATTCACCATGGACCATGCATGCATCTTTGATGATCAAGAGGAAGATAATATTCTCTATAATATTCTTCATAATAATTACCAATCTCATTCTACAAATCTCAACCACCTATAAGGTGTTGAGTGCCCATTTTCTATCCTCTAGGATGAAGATAATTTTGATGCATCTGTACAAGAAATATTCCACCAACTACTGCCTCATAGATGTAGCCAAACCAAATCCATTGGTAATATAGAAATTATTAAATCACTCTAATGGTAAATTGAAATTTATCTAGGAAAAACATTACTTATTAATAACAAGTTGGAGTCAAATGAGAAAAAGTGCCTAGTCAACATGTTGCATGTGAACTAATGTGATTATGAGGATATGCAAAGAATCAGCCCAAAAACATGCACACATCATATCTATATCAAAGATGAGTGTCAAACAATTAGACATCCATAATGTAGGATGAATCCAACTCTTAGAGAAATATTGAAAGTGAAATTACAAAAACTCTTGACTACTAGATTTATATATTCCATCTTACATAGTGAATGGGTTTCACCAATTGTAAATATACCAAATAAAAATGGAGAATGGTGTGTATGCATAGATTATAGGAGAATTAATACAATAACTATAAAGGATCACTTTCCTCTACCCTTCATTGATTATGTATTGGATATACTAGCAGAAAAGAAATATTTTACCTTTTTAGATGGCTTCAGTAGTTACAACTAGATTAGAATTGCTCCTAAGGATTAAGAGAAGACCACATTATATTATAAATATTTTCATTGATGTCAAAGGTCTAGCATTGGTGATAAAGGCTCTATAACATTTAATGTCTAAGGGTGTTTTTAATGTTCATATTTTGGCTAAAATGTGTTCATATTTATTTAATAATAATGAATATATTTTTTGTTGTATAAAAGTCAAAAGAGGTCCCATGGAGAAGTAAAAGAGTCATGGGGTAAAGGCAAAAGAGGAATGAGACGTATTTTCCCATGAAGAGTCATCTTGAGGAATTCCAAGAGTCATCAAGTGAAGACAAAAGATAAAGGGCACAATTTCTCATGAAGGAACACTTTGAGGAATTAAAAAACTCATCAAAATAAAGACAAAAGAGGAAAGGATGCATTTGATTATGAAGGGTCACCATGTGACTTTTAAAATACAAGGATTCGAAGGGTCATGCAAGTTTAGCACCATTTTCCATGAGGATTGAAGGGTCACAAAGGGTGAATGCCAAAGGTCATTTGGTAAACTATAAATACAGGCTTAGGAAGCCATTTGTAATATGTGGAAGAGAGAATGGTTTGTAATTATCATATCTAGCTTAGAAGAGAAAAGGAGGGAAAAGAAAGAGATATTGTAACGTGTTATCATTTATTGAGAAAGCAACATTGATGAATAATTGTTATGTTGGTGCTCAGTAAAGGGGTTGTTGCTCCTATGGGTTGGTGCTCATGAATAGTTGATGTGTTCATACTCATCAAATGGATTGGTGCTCTTGCAAGTTAGTTCTTTTAAATATTGTAGTTTGAGTTGGTGCTCATTCATATACTTGAGATTTTTCTCCATGGCTTTTTTAACATTGGGTTTCCACATTAAAATCTATTGTCTCTCTCTATCTTATGTGGTGTTTATTGTTTTAGTTTTATTGCATATCTTGAATGTATGATTAAGTGGAATTTTATTAATTAAAAGTTTATAAGTTATATGATATATTGATTCACCCCCCCACCCTCCTCGCCTCTTAGTATATCCCAAGCTTAAAAATTGGTATTAGAGAAGGTTCCTTTGGAAAGAGTTTAATATCTTTAAGGTAGATCAGGGAAAGCAAAATATGACCAAGTAGTTAAGGAAGGAGAATCAATAGTTGAAATCTATGGTTGAGGCTCTTAAGGCATAGGTATATATCTTGGATTCTAGTTGGTTTTAGAATCAAAAGAAGATAACATGTCTATTCAGTATATTAACAATAAAATAGAGGCTACATATTCAAGTTTGAGATCAAGATAAGAAGAAAAACACGATGAAAGCAATGATGAAACTAACATGAATCTATAAGGAGAACTCATTTGTGCCTTAAAAGAATTATAAGTTTTTTAGAAGAAGAATCAAAGATTGAAACACCAGATCGATAAAAATTAAAAGGATTCAAAGTAAATAATTAAAGATATATAAGCACACTTTGAAGAATAAAAAAATAATTAAAAGGATCTAATAGCATTGTTGAAAAAAGTAAGTGAATAATGTGAAAGATATGTTATTGAAATTGCCTCTTTAAAATAAGATATTGAGAAAGCAATCAATGATAAAGTAGTTAGTGATTCAAAATTTTAAGATAGCGCTAACATGTTGAATAAGATAATGTAAAGTCAAAATTAAATATTAGATAAGATACGTATCATATTTGAAAAGAAAAAGAGCTATACTGAATCTCTTAAAAAAGTGGAAATAAAGAGCGAAGAAGTGAAGAATACAAAAGATATCTCAAACAAAGAAGGCTGGAAGGAACAGAGCTATAAAAGATAATCAGGACAAATATACACAAAAAATTTATATTTTTATGGTTAATATTTTCATTTTAATGGATATGGTCATAAGAAAATAGAATCTCAGAAAAGGGCTAACAATTTTAGAAACAAGGAAAAAGAAACTCATGCAAAGTCAAGTAGACGCCATCACTCTTTTGTTCTTCTATCATGCTTTAATGAAGAGGCCATAATATATTACAAGTGCAATAAATTTAAACACATAACTCAATACTATAGAAGTGTGTTTGAGTTAGTAAAGAAGGACTAGAGTTTCAAGGCTACATTCATCAAAAAGAAAGTTTAGATAGGTTCATGGCAGAAGAAACAACCTAAAAAGTCTATGTTGGTCCAAACAACTTTACATGCAGGAAATGAAGAAAAGTCATGGTTCATTGATAGTGGATGTTTGAGGCACATGATAGGAGAGAAGAACAACTTTGTAACCCTAAAGAAGATTAATTATGACATAGTGAAATATAGAGATAATTCTACTACCATAATTGTCAAAAAAGGTACACTAAGTTTGGATAATGGTAGAACTATTATTGAAAATGTTCTATATGTAGAAGATTTTAAGAATAATATTTTGAGTGTAATTAAAATGTGTGGTCAAGGACCAATGTTTTATGTAGAAGGTTGTGAAATTAGGAGAAAAGATTTAGATGTGTTGATTGTAAATTCTCAGAGGACAGACAATAATTTATATAGGTTATCAGAGATCAAAGGTCAAAAATGTTGTTTGAGTCAAGTTAAGGAAATTTGGCTATGCCATAAGAGGATGGGACACATAAATTTAGATAACATTGTCAACATTAGGAAGAATTAAGTAGTTAGAGATCTTCCAAAGATTAAAAATTCCCCCAACACACTTTTTGAAACATGTCAGCATGGGAAATAGGTCCAAAGATCGTTCAAGACAAAAGAATACTAGACCACTCAGATGTTGGAGGTTGTTCACACTCATTTGTGTGGACCTATGATAACTGAAAGTACTCAAGGTGAGAAATATTTCATGTTGCTCATTGATGATTTTACACGTATGACTTGGGTAATGTTTTTGAAGAAAAAATAGAAGCTTTCATCCACTTTAAAGCTTTCAAGGATTTTATTGAGAATGAAACTAATTTGAAGATTAAGTACCTACAAGATCAAGCTTTCAAGAGAGGTTTTACTAACAGTAATTTCTACATCAAATTAGAAGGTGAGCATCAGTTGATTGTTATGGTATATGTTGATGACATAATATTTGGAGGTAACATTGAAAGAATGACAAAATAATTTTTTGATAATATACATAAAAAATTTGAGATGTCTATGCTTGGATAATTTTCATTTTTATTAGGGTTGCAAATATTTCAATCAAATAAAAAAAATTCATATCTCAAAGTAAATATGCCAAGGAAATGTTGAAAAAAATTAGTTTTAAGGATTATGCACTAGTTGGCACACCAATCGGTATAGGGAACAAGGTGAGTAATGATGAAGATTCCATTGTTGTATTTCAATCTTTGTATATATCTATGATTGTAAGTATTTTATAAACATCAAGGTTAGACATCATACATGTAGTAGGCATAGTTGTGAGATATCAGGTAGCCTCAAAAGAGATTCATACTCAGTTGGTAAAGATAATATTTAGATATGTCAAAGGGACATTGGATTATGAGTTGTGATATCTCATGGACAAAAATTTCACTTTGGTTCCTTATACAGATTCAGATTGGTCAAGTTTATTAGATGATAGAAAGAGTACAAGTGGAGGAGATTTCTTCCTTAGTGATAGCTTAGTATCATGGCTATACATAAAGAAGAATTCATTATCACTTTCTATAGTTGAATCATAATATATTGTAGTGGTATTGTGTTGTACTCAAGTGATTTGGATGAAGCAAACTTTGAAAGATATCAAGATAAAACATGATGAACCTATTTCTATTTTTTGTGACAACATAAGTGATATTAATATCTCTAAGAATCTAGTGATGCATTCAAGAACAAAATGTATTCCTATCAGATATCACTTCTTGAGAGAGCAGGTTGTAGATAAACAAGTTAAGATGGAATATATCAGTACTAAAAAACATATTGTAGACATTTTCACAAAGGCACTAGAAAAAGACACATTTAAGTATCTGTGGGAGAAATTACAAGTAATTTCTTTTACTTCTTGCCATTGAGGATCAACATCAGTTGAGGGGGGGCTTAGTGTTAGCTCTAAGGCAGGCCCTTTACCATTGATGTTAAAAGGGGAGAAGAATAGAAATAGATAAATGAAATAGGTATGGGGAATATGTGTATAAACAAGTATATGATGCTACAGTAAGGGGGAGTTACTGTATGTTTTTCAAATGGTAGTATGTGTAGGTTGGCATATGCAATACAAGTTCTAGGATGTGTTAGTTTTAGTTTGAGGTTGCCATCAAAGAAAAAGGGGGAGATTATTAGAAATATTGTCATTGATTTCAAAGGTTTACCATTGGTGATAAAGGCCCCATAACATTTAATGTCTAAGGTTATTTTTAATGTTCATATTTTAGGTAAAATGTGTTGATATTTATTTAATATTAATGAATACATTTTTGGTTGCATAAAATTCAAAAGAGGGCCCTTGGAGAAGTCAAAGAGTCATGGGGTAATGACAAATGAGGAATGGGACACATTTTCGTATGAAGAGTTATCTTGAGAAATTCCAAGAGTCACCAAGTGAAGACAAAAGAGGAAGGGAACAATTTCTCATGAGGACACTTTAAATAATATGAAAATTCACCTAGATAAAGACAAAAGAGGAAGGGATGAATTTGATTATGAAGGGTCACCATGTGACTTTTCAAATACAAGGATTCGAAGGGTCATGGAAGTTTTCTACCATTTTCCATGGAAATTGAAGGGTCACAAAGGGTGAATGCTAAAGGTCATTTGGTAAGATATAAAAAAGGCTTGGGAAGCCATTTTTAATATGTGGAAGAGAGCATGGTTTGTAATTATCATATCTAGCTTAGAAGAGAAAATGAGAGAAAATAAAGAGATATTGTAATGTGCTATTATTTGTTGATAAATCAACATTGAGGAATAGTTTCTATGTCAATGCTCATCAAAGGGATTGGTTTTCCTATGGGTTGGTGTTCAGTAAAGGGGTTGGTGCTCCTATAAGTTGGTGCTTCTTCATATACTTGAGATTGTTCTTCATAGTTTTTTCCACATTAGGTTTTCACATCAAAATTTGGTGTCTCTCTCTATCTTTTGTAGTGTTTATTGTTTTAGTTTTGTTTCATATCTTGAATGTATGGTTAAGTGGAGTTTTATTAAGTAAAATTTTATAAGATATATAATATATTGATTCACCCCCCTCTTAGTATATCGCATGCTTAAAACCTTCACTTAACCCTAGGGTACTTATGTTTATGTTTTATTACCTTTTGGGCTATGCAACACTCTTACAACATTCCAAAAGGTCATCCTAAGTATCTTTGTAGATATGGTCAATGAATATGTATAAATCTAATGGATGACTTAACTGTTTATGGATAAAATTTTTATGACTGCCTAAAAAACTTGGAGAATGTGTTGGAACATTGTCAGGAGCACAATTTATCTTTATCACAAGAAATGATACATGCTTATGATAGAAAGCATTGTCTTAGAACACCATGTATCTGCTAAAAACCCATATGTTCCTCAAAAATAGAAAGATGTTAGGAGTCTTTAAGGATATGTTGGTTACTATAGGATATTTATCAATAATTTTAGCGAAGTAGCAGCACCATTATTCACTCCCCTAACTAAAGATGTTGAATTTATATAAACTCTTGCCTGTGATACAACATTCAAACAATTGAAGGAATTATTAACCACCACCCATGTTCTACATGGTCCTAATTGGAAGCTTCCCTTCCATATTCACACAGATGCTTTAGATACTATCTTAGGAGTTATGCTAGGTCAAAAATAGGAAACACTCAATTATGCTATATATTTTATAATCAAGAACCTACATGTAGCATAATTATATCACATGATCACTGAAAAAGAGTTCTTAGAAGTAGTCTATGATATCAAAAAGTTCTATCATGACATAATAGGGTATCAAATCTTTGTTAATTAGACTATGCAGCCATTAGGTACCTTATGACCAAACTAGTTGTTTCAGGTAGAGTGATAAGATGGTTGCTCTTATTATAAGAATTTGGTCTAATTATTGTAGATAAGCATGGTAAGGTTAATTTCATGGTTGACTTCTTATCATTACTATAATCTCCTCAAGAAGAAACCATAATGGATGACTCATTTCTAGATGAGCACCTATTTTCCTTCACCATTACCACACCTTGGTATGCTAATATTACTAACTACCTTGTAATAGGGTTGCTTCCATATCACTTTCTCCCTAAAAAAAATCATTTTGATTCAAAAAAATGGCAAGTTTTCATGGTTGTCTGCATTACTTTTCTATATTAGGTCTGACTCCATCATCAGAAGATGTCTCAGAGAAGATGAAGTTCTAGACACTTCAAAGCTTGTCATGATGAACCCTATGGAGGGCACTTTGCAACCAAGAATATAGTGTTAAAAATATTGAATACATGATATTATTGGCCCTCATCCATAAATATGCAATAAAGTATACTAATCATTGTGATAGATGTCAGCATATGTGGAGACCCACACGTTCAGATGAGATCCCTTTACAGTCTCAAATGGTGCTCAAACTATTTGAAAAATGAGGCCTAGTCATTGTAAGACCTTTTGATCCTAAATATAACAAAAAAGAGTACATATTTATATCTACTGACTATGTCACTAAATGGGTAGAAGTAAAGGTTATTACACATGCCAAGGATCGGAAGGTGGTAGCTTTCCTATATGAAAAACTATTCATAAGATATGGTGTGCCATGAGAAATAGTCATTGATCAAGGACCCTAATTCATTGATAGTTTAATTACTGCCTTGGTCTAATAATATGAGATAAATCATAAAAAATCAACTCCATATCATCCACAGTTCAATGGACAGGTGGAAGTCACTAATAAGGAGTTAGAAAATATTTTGACCAAGACTGTTAGTATGTCCCATAAGGATCAGGAGGCTAGACTTCCCAAAGCTATTTGGGATTACAAAATCACATGAGAGACCACTACATGCTTCAGCCCATATAAGATGGTCTATGGGAAGAAACATGTCTTTTCAATTGAATTTGAGCACAAGACCTTATAAACAACACTAAAACTTGGGATGGATATATCTAAAGCACAAAAAGAAAGGCTTATGCAACTAAATGCCTTAGATGAATACATACAACAAGCATTAAATAACATAGAACTTGTAAAAAAATAGTGGATTGGATGGCATCCTAGGTACATTAAGACTAGGAAATTCAATGTAAGAGATTGGGCCCTTATTTTTTATTTAAAATACAAGGATCACAAGGGCAAATTTTAGACCAGATGGATTGGCCCATTTGAGATTGACCATGTTTATGACAATGGAGCAGTGAAAATCTAAACCATTGATCTAATAATATTATATCTACTGATCAATGGCCACAGACTAAAGTTATACAAAAATCCACTCACTCAAGAGGAGTCTACCAAAATCATATGCACATAATTACAAAATGGATATAATGATGTACTAGATCAACATGATGTCTCATTAGATAAAGGGAGAACTAGCCAACACATAGATGAAGAAGGAGAGGAGGACATCCTAATCCTCCTCTAAAATGAAGACTGAGACCTTCACTATTTCTTTGACCAGTCACCCTCACAACTGACTTGGTAAGGACTTAGAATAAACATTCTACTATAGGTAGTAGTTAGAGTTTTAAAAAAATAATGAAAACCTTTTTTGGGTGTTGTTGGTAGTTTTGGGTATAAAATCAACCTATTGGCTACCCAAAAATATAAAATGGGCCTAAATATAAAATCAACTTGTTAGCTATTTAGGGGTAAAAACCAAAATGAAAAATAAATAATCATTCTGAGAAAAACTATTCATCTTCCTCCAATTGCCATGGGCTATTCTATAGCTTCAACAGGCACCTCCCTCATCCTTACTACGAGTACCTTTGTCAACAAAGGTATTCCTTCAGTTGCTATGGGATATTCTCTAGCTATTGTGAGCACCTTACCGGTAGTTGGGCATAACTTTGTAGTTTTTATGGGATCCACCTATGGTTACTAAAAGTACATCCTAACACCTCTCTAAGTTCATATAGGCTAGTTCCTCACAAAATCTTAGCTATGGACTTGGTTATGGGTTTTTGAGTAATTCATCAAAGACACTAGACAAGATAGATGAGTGAAGGATGATTAGAGTAGAAAAGTCAAATATCACTCAGGCATACCACTGAATAACAAGGTAAGAGCCACAATAAAGGCATACACTTCCAATCTCTATTTGAAGTGTTTTAGACTAGAATTTATGGATACAGGGACACACATGAACCACTTTAATATTCTAATCATTTCATGGAGATGATTTCAACACAATGAGATCTAAAAATTTTGGGACATAGATCCCAAGTTTGAAAACCCTTCCAGTTGCTAAACGAAAATTTCTTAGGCATAGAATCCATAGAGAGTAACACTGCATAGAGATAAATCATTAACAAGTTTATACAAAGGAGGATCACATAGAAATAACACCCTAAGATACCCTCTTCCATGTTCATGAGAACCTAACTTAGATAACACAAATATCCGCATTGAAGACAATAATCTCTCATCCAACTACAAGACCCCTATTATAGTTCCATGCATGATGTCATGATTACATGCAAGTTGTTGAGGGCATCATGGAAGGATAACATCCTATGATATCATGATTACTCAAGGGGACTACTTTATTCAAGTTATAACTACCAAGAAATCATTGCATTCTAGCAACTACTCGCATACAAACACTCACATGCAAATCCTCTATGTAACCCTAGATATTTTGGTCATAGAAAAGATTTTTTTTCTTAATATGGCATGTATTATATTAAAAATATTTATTCATTAACAAGTTAGTCATTAAGTCTTGTATCCACTCACACTCATACACTTATCATGACTCATCCTCTCTCTTTTTGTCCTACTCATTCCATGTCACTTAGGGACAAGTGACACCACATGTGGGAGGGGGAGAATGCTATGAGAAATCAATATTACACACTCTAAGATAGTCTATACATGTGAATTAAATGCCCATGATGACACCATATAATCAATAGGGAAAACAATCACTTTTACTATTTTTACATGTGAGTACAACCCATTTAAAAAAATCCAAAGCATGACATTACCTGTAACCTTCAACCATAAACTGCCATTATTGAAAAAACCATGCTTTGCAATAGGTGGAACTCTCAAATCCAAACTGAGTGTGTTGACAATTATCTATTGAAAGGTTCATTAGAAATCTAAACTGAGCCAGAATGAGAGGGTCAATTGTGAGATAGGAACTTATAGATCATAGGAAACTTCATGGAGACCCAGCCACTAGAGCTATCTTCAATAGAGTTGGATGTACCACTTATTTTGTGAAATTTTAGCATTTCTTAGAACCCATTTTTGGGGAATTTTTAGATTATTTTACAAGGGATGAAGATACTATACATAGCATTACATTTTTAGTCATTGAAGAACTAGTAAGCTAGAAAATGACGCTACCAAGTATAGGAGAAAACTGACAAGACAAACCCAATGGTTAAGAAGTCAGACCATAATTATGTTAGGGAGATAAAAGACTAGTAATAGAGAAATGTGGTGTGGAGACACTTATCCTACCTATAGCCTGGATGGGGATATCCTCATACATAATTAGATATATAACCTATGAAGGAAGGTACTTTCTAATTTATACTCTCCAGTTTAATTTTTTGAATCACTTAAGGCATGATAGGACCATTAATGTTCCAAATCACCTATGGAACATTCTAAAAAATATTTCCAAAGAATACTAGAAGGTGATTGAGAAATCCCTATCTCATCATTCCCTGATATGGTTGATAACTAAACATGGAATAAACATTGTTAGACTTGACCTCAGCTTGGAATAATTTCTAACCCTAAAAAATGATGAACCTTAGTAAGAAGAGGGAAACAATGAATATAAATATCTTGAAGAGTAGCACAATAGGTGACATAAGATATTGTGGGAACTAGAACTATTGGACATCCTGTAGCCATTAAAGGTTCATCTCAAACTACTACAAGCAAAAGGAGAAAGAAATTAGTCTCGCCTCTTGATGACATAGAGGAGGAAAATTCACCCACACAAATTGAGAAAAATATTCCTTCTCCCACTATTCCAACTGTCTCCTCACCAACGATTGATTCTTCCACCATGGCTCCTTTAGGGGAAGAGGGAGTTCTTCCATAAATAGTTGCATAGGAAGAACAAGTTCCAACAACCACTCTTCCTAAAAAGAACTAAAGAAAAAAAAACCTCTGTATCAAAAGGAATGAGACCTCCTAGGAGATCTTAGAGAATTAAGAAGTAGAAGACAATCCTAGCCTCCTCACCCATAGACATTAGTGAGGATGAAAATAAAAAAGAAAGAGCCTAGGATTCAAAAGTCCTATGATGGGTTCAAGATTACAAAATGGTCTACTGAAGAGAAATATGCCAAGGAAGAAGAAGTATAGTAATCTAAGCCACCCAAATTCACTGAGGAAGACATGGATCTCCTCAAATAAATTAGGTACATAGAAAAAGATCTTAGAGTTATAGATCACCCTATAGAAGAAGAAGACTTGATTGAAGAAAAAATTGTGGAAGAAGAAGCGAAACAAGCGATAGTTCTTCGTGACCAGGAGTTCTAAACCTTGGAACAAGATATGAAAGAAATATATAGGCTAAGGAATGAGATAATAGAGTTGAAAGGTAAGAGAGGCCTAGAAACACTTATAGGGATAGTATAATTTATATAACCATCTATGGAAAGAGAAATGTTATTGGAGGAACCTACAACAACTTCTTTGGAACAACATGCAACAAATTCCTTGGAGGAAACTATAACAACTTCATCTACCTTTCCCATAGATAACATTAGTCTACCCTCAGAGGATATTATAGAAGATAATACCATAGATTTTATACCATTATAAAATAGATTTGATCCTTCATTACCCACTACAAAAACATATATAATAGAAGAAGTAATTGATGTGGATCTTTCAGCTACTATGCTAGTAGAAACTGATGACCTCCTAATTTTTCTTAAAGAAAAATTTGGTGATGATGAAACTTAACACAAGGTACAAATATTTAAGGTATATGTTGAAATAAAAGAGAAATAATATGAATTAAAATAGAAATTGGAAATGGCTCAAACTAAGATCAATTATTTGAAAGAAAAGATTACTAAAATACATAAAACCACTGAATTGTTAATGGAGCGCAGATGACCTTATAGTGTGTAGGTTGTCTATTTAGAAGAAATATGTCTTAAATTTAGGTATGTTAGGATCTATAATAATTAGTCTTATATGATTTGTGACCCTAGATATTTATTTAAAGTCTATAGACATGCTAACCCTGATCTCCAAACATAGTTAAGTGAGTTTTACATACACTAGTATGATGTATCCAGTGATGAAAATTAGAATACAAATATATACATGGGGGATGTCAAAATGAATTAATTTACTTCATATGTCCTTAATGAAATAGAAAGAAGGAAATAGGTAGAGAAGTATTAGGAAAAAGAAAAAGTAACTACACTAATGATTAGTGGTGAATTAGGTAATCCAAAAGCTATAAGAAAAGAATGGATCTCCTTCATGAACTCAGGTACTTCACAAGCATGGCTCATATATAAACAAGTAGAGGTTCACAATAACTATATGAGTCTTATGGAAGAAGATGGGAAGTAAATTTTTATTTCTTGTTCTCATAGATGGGTAGAACTCTCTAATGATTTGAAAAGAAAGGAACCTTACTCCCCTTAAAACCTTAGGGAGTCCATACATAAGGTATACATGTATATTAAACTAGTCAGGAAGATAAGGATAAAATGGTTGGGATATATGTTTCAACCACCTATGTTTTGGTTCCCAATTCCTGACTGGGAGGGAAAGGTCCCCATTGATAGAGACGCAGAAAAGAAAAGATGACATAACATTGATGATGCTAAAGGTTTCTATATCTTTGAAGGGATGGGATGTACTGAGCCCCTAGATTTTATAAAATTTTGTGGTTTCAAAATGTATCCAAGGCTTACTTGAGGTCGATCAAGAAGTTAAGTAAGGGCGTGTGATGAGGCCACTAATTGCTGTATTTTATAGCCTCATCCGTACCTAGTATATATCTTTTTATATGTAAATACTCATAACCATCTATGACTCATACAAATGAATGAATAAATTTATGATTTTGTGTGTGTATTGATATAAATGTATGTTATAAATTAATAATGCTTTTTGTAATTAGATTATACTTGTGTAACTTTATTTAAAAAACATTTGAAGGCTAATATAAGGCTATGAGAATCTTGTTTGGGTATAAAACTTATAGATAAGCCTATAAAAACTATTGGCTTCCACTTATAGGTTTCCCATAGCCACTACTGGTTTCCACCTATAAATTGACCATAGCAACTACTAGATTCCACCTACAAGTTGCCCATAGAAACTATTGTCTTCTACCTATCAGTTTCCCATAGCCACTACTAGCTTCTACCTATAATTTACCCATAGAAACTATTGGATTCCACCTATAGGTTGCTCGTAGTCACTTCTATTTTTCACCTATAGGTTGTCTATAGTAGTTGTAAGTTACCTACAACAACTACATGCTTTCACCTATATGTATCCCACAACCACTATGTAGAATAGAACTATTATTATGATCAGATCATAAAGGCACATCATATTGTCTTAGGAACCAAGTGGATGATTGAAGAGGATCCTCCATAGATATTGTATGGACTCCCCATATGCAAAAAATTCTTGGATGTGCTACCAAAGATGAAAAAGATAAGGATAATGGAAAGAAGATAAAAAGAAGTAAAACAATAAAACAATATACATTGTCCTTAATCCAATCAAGCCTAAAGAAAGATACTTTACTTAATAACCACCTAAAGGTTGATTGGGGTATTTCCTTAAGTATTTGCACTTTCCCTAGTTTAGTGTTTTTGGTTAAAGCTAATAAATTACCTTTTGTATTTAATGTCATCACCTAAATTAGATTAGAAGTTAGATAGATGATAATATAATAGTATATTTATATAAGTCATTGCATTTTAAATATTTTAATCTTTTGTAGTTGTCTTTAATTTATATATATATTTGAGTAATGAGAAGGTTGATTCTATAAGAATCTTTTTCAAGTCTCTTAGAGAAGGATTGGAACTCAGTTCTAAATGAGGAAGGGCCCCCTCAGAAGGACTTTTAATGAAGATATTGACCCTTTTTATCTAAAGCGTGTTGTAAGTTGATTTCATTATTAGTTTGATTATATAAAGTGTGATGCATTTGTGATTCATAAGTGTGAAGTATTTCTATATTTCTATTATAATAGTTTCATAGTATAACTATCTAGTCATCATAATTTTATTGTACTAAAAGTAGTAAAGCAAGTTAATCTATCAATTAATAATGGATATATAGAGCATATATAGTGCTAACATCCTTGAAAATCATACACACCCTGGGTTGATAATTAATGTTAATCAGAGTCAAGAATATATGAATTCACTGGGTAATAAGTTTGCACAACATAGGGCATAACCAAAATTATTTACTTTACTCGATAAGAGTTGTTACATAGAATGAACAAATGCACTAAGCTACATAGAAGCAACCAAAGATAGATATGTATATGCTTACAACTTTAATTTAAATAGAAATTTTCAACAACAGAGTGTCAAATAAAAGACTGCAATGCTAGGATTTAAAGCATAAAATACAGACACATTTTAAAAATGTAATTTTTTTCATCTACAGGTAAATAATACTTATAATATGTAACAACTATATTATTTGTTGGGTAGGATGGGTGGGATAAGTTTGATAGTTATAAAAAAGGAGTCATGTGCTGGTGGTTTTTAAACAAAGGGGATTATTTCAACATTCATGACATTATTCTTTTACAAAAATGTAGAAAATAAGATGCAAGCTATGGGAAATACCAAGAATGGTTTGAATTTATTGATGCCAATGAAATGAAAATACCTAAATGATTCTTGAAAATCTATAACATACACTGTACTTAAAATCTCAAATACTTTTTCCTATTAAATTCATAAACCCAAGGTGCCCTAAAGAGTTATTCAACAACATATTTTCAAATCAAACTTTAGAAAGGGTTTTATAATCTTAGATCTATGCCCAAGATGAAAACCATAAATAAGCACAAAACTAGATATCCAATCAATAGAATTTGTAAAACATATTATTTCACTTCATCAATAGGAAAGAGTAAAATACACAAGTATTTTCATTAACTTTACAAATAAACCTTACATACATCATTTTTCCATAATGCTTCCATAGTGATAATTATGGTGAGTTTTTTCCTTCTTAGATTTGGGAGACATATTAAAATTCTCTCAGAGCTTGATAATGGTTATACAGATGCACCCATCTTAGCGAGAGAGATAAAATTCACATAGAGTAATGGATACCAAAAATTTGAACATCTTAGACTTAGAGAGAAAACAAACTAATCAGCAACCTTAGAGAAGAGGACAATCCCCCTTTTTATACAAATGTTTACCACTTTTATAATTCAAGAATGTGGGTTGAAATTTTTAATGTTGTAAAATTGCAGTTAGCCCTCATATTTCTTCAAAGATGCTTCCAAATAGAATATGCTATTTTCCATGCTTGGAATCTTCATGCTTTTGTATAGAAAATTATTGTTTTAACTACCTCTATAAGTAATGATGAAGATTTTCAAATAAGATTTTGATTTATTTACTGAAAATGCATTTTACACAAGCTTGAAGGAGAATATTCACCTATGGATCCAACCAATCCCTTTGTCTTCTTTTACAACTACCTATACATGTCTTTGACCACTCATTTGCACAATTGAAATCTCCTTGGATAGCTACCATTACTCTTATACATGCCAAACAACAACCATGCTTTATAATGATTTCATGAAAATATTCCAAATCCATGGCCTTTTAAATGATCTTTCACCAATGGCCCACCATAGCCATGCAAACCTGCAATATTTCTCTCATAGAAGTGTTTGAATAAGCAAAACAATGAAAAATGCAAAAATCAGTTGATTTTTACCTTTTTCCCTTTTCGTCCCAAATTGCTTTTCCACATTTTACTTTTTTCTCATTTGCTTTTTTCATGTTTTTTGATTTTAGGGTTGCCTCCACATTTTTTAATGCGTTACTTTTCACTTTTTAGCCTTTTGGGGAAATTTTGTTCCCTTTTACAAAGTTGCACCTTTTTTTGGGGGAAATTTGGGTCCCATTTACAAATTTACATTTTTATTTGTATTGGGGAATCTAGAACTGAACAACACTTTTGCAATTGGAAAATTTTAAAATTGCAATTCACAGTTGTAGTTCTCCTAAAATTTTCCTATAGGAAAATGTGAACTCTAATTTTTATTTGCAATTTGAAAATTATAGTTCCAATTCCCCTCAACAATTTTTGCATCGAAATGGGAACTCTAACTACAATTTATAATTTGTAAATTTTAGTTGTAAATGCCCTCAAAAGTTCTTTCATGGAAACATGAACTCCGATTGCAATTTGCAATTTACAAAAGTGAAAAATTAAAATTGGCCTTGAAAGTTCCCTTAGGGAAATGAGAATTTGAACTACAATTTCAAATTTGCAAAAGTGCAAAATTACAATTTCCCTTAAATGTTCCCTCAGGGAAATGGGAAGTCCAATTAAAATTTGAAATTTAGAAAAGTGCAAAATTGTAATTGGCCTTGAAAGTTCCCTTTTACATTAGGACCTCATGTTGACTGGTAGGTTTGGGAGATCCAAGTGTAATTTTCAATTTACACATTTGAAAAATTGGAAAATTTCATTCCTCCTCAAAATCTCCCTGAAGATCCTCTCAAGTTGACTTTTTCCACTTTATTTGACTAAAGTATTTTAAAGAGTTGACTTCACATTGAAACTTTCATTTTGAAGACATGCATTTTGTAAGTTGTTTCTCCCACACAAATATCCTAGGGACTTTGGGAGCCACATCTGTAACTTTTGAAACTTGTCATTATTTTAATTTTCACCTAACTTCAATCCAACTTGGTTTAGAAAAGTAACCTATAGAAGTTTTTTCTAGAAGCCATTCTTTTCTCTAACCATTATTTGTTTTAGTAACCAGTCATCAATGGAAATCTGCATTGATCTACTTTCATGGGCATTTAAAATTAACAAGATTAGTATCATTTTGGATGTTGATTTTCCTTGTTGATGCAAACATTGATGGAGGCTCTGATTCTTCATTATTCCCACTAATCATAGATAAAAAATTTAAACTTTACCACGGATACACATAGATGGAAGAAGCCTATTTTTCACTTATTTTTAATGATCTCTTATAAAACATTAGACTTCCATATTGATGAGCTATCCATTGCCACATAAAATTTTTATGAGTAAAAACATTATCTAGAGGCACATCTTCTCCTACATTGGGGAACCCTTGATATATATTTTGAAATCTTGTGGCCATGAATATAGATGAATGTTCTTCAAGAATTTTTTTATACAATCAAATTAGATATTATTGTTGGCTACAAGTAGTCAAATCCTATTTTAAAAATTGGCTACCCTTTAAAGGTAGGTTAGAAATGTCCTCCCACTCGAATGAGGGCCTCCATGTGGATTTGTGTTTAATAAAATTGGCACTCATATGTTTTTCTTTAAATGAATTATCCTCTACATAAATAGAGTTCATTTTATTTTGTTCAAAAAGTTTGTTCATTGCTTGGATTCTATCTACTAAATTAAAAAACTCTTCAACTTTATTTCCATTACCATCTCTTCATGGATATTTCCTTTCACTTTCCTTTTTAATTGGGGACATATGATATTTTGCTTTGGAATCAATGATATTGATCAGCTAAGTGCTTAAGGAAATGGTACATAAATATTAAATATAGGGTTTCATATCAACTAAAACCATCATAGAGGCCCTATTTTATAACTTCCACATATCATTATTATTGATTCGTAACATGTATAAGTCTCCTAATATCATACTTGGGAATAAAAAATAAGAAGACCCCTTTCAAGTATGGCTATTACCAAGGTACATTTTGCTTCAACACCTTTCTATAAGTACATTAAAAGATGCAGCTCACTACACATCTTTCATTCTCTCTTGCTTGAATTATGGAACTATTTTAGATTATCTATAACCTCTTTCTGATCTTGAGAAATAAAAATAGTGCGTCTAGATATTTCAAAACTAATATTCCTTCTGCATTCAAAGAAGAAAATGGACAACCCTATAACCAACTGTAGTTAGGCATAATTGATTCCATTTTTATGTTGTCTAGTTGATATCTATCTCCCAAACCATATGGTGCATGCATATTGATAGGAGTAGGTCATACAATAAATGCGTGATGTGTATTTGTAGTGACATTTGAAATGTTCTCGTAAAAACAACTAGATTTAGCCTCTATCCATAACGTCAATACTAGACTCTTCATCATCACTGTCAATGGTTTTTAACATTGGATCTTATTTTTGAATCCATGAGTTCTATAACCTCAGCCACATATTGTAATTTACCATTACTAAGTTGTTTTATGGCATGATTATCTCATCTAAAAACATTTGCCAAGCCTTTTTGAATTTTTACTTGAATCTAGAAACTCATATGCAAATTGTAATTTGGCAAAATGCTAAACTACATCAAGGTTCACATTTTTGCCATGTGTTTTCTTCTTATTACTGTCATAGGTTTGGGGAATCAAGGTGCCAATTACAAGTTACTATTGAATTTTGAATAAGTGCTTTTTTCATGCATGTTCTCCCATGACATTTTCCACATGGACTTCTTATGATGCATTTATAAATTACCCTTAGTCAAACTTGTAGTCAAAGGTGAATTCTTTGCCAAGCTCTTCCTTCAAGCCACATGGTCATCCTTCCTAGGATTATGTAGGATCCACAAATTTATAAACAAATTTAAACTTAGGAAATTGCATATTACATTCTATCTTTCATTCTCTGCCAATATTCCCTTTTCCACATTGACTTGATTTTTATCATAGGTTTCAAATTTGAGGGAACATTTTACAATTTGTGTTTTTAGGATGTGTATTTTACATATGAATTTCCCACACAATTTATTTACGTCATTTTTAATTTGCATATTGCAAACTTACTCATTGATGTTTAAACCTTAGACAAACCATCATTCATGTTGAGGCCCAGGCTTCACTAAATTAAAAGATTGCCTTAATTCTTTGTGCCTTCAATTGGTAGGCCACGTCCTTTGCTAGGCTCATGAAAATAGTTATATTATTTTAATATCCATGTGTCATCATTGATTGATGTGAATTTTTTATTTTATGAACCATGTGCTTCCCTTAGGTGCCATGTGGGCACTAAGACCTCCACATAAGATCTCTTTTGCTTGTTAAAGCATTATGTTTTGATTTCACTATCATGCCTCCACATGGGTAGGCTACTTTTTCTATTAAACATTCTAAGGATTGTAAATTAATGGCATGATATTTTTAATACATATGTGTCCTTTTTGAATCCTTTCACATGTTTATTGGTTGGAACAGGATTTCCAAAAATAATTTTCAAGTTAGACATTTGATAAGTGCATTTTGAAAGTGTAGTTTCTCACTAGAAATCTCGTGGAGTTTCACCACCTCAAACACAATTTACATATGACCCTTCTAAATTCCACCATTTCCCATGATTTTTACTTTATACCCTATAATATTTTTAAAACATGAAAATATTAAGTATTAGCCTAGATCAATACATCATATGATTCACAAAAGGCAAGAGTGGGAACAAGGTTTTGTTTATGACTTGGTACAGATTATGGAGATTTGGATGACCCAAGTGAGCACAATTACATATATCGGGTAACAATTAGAAAAATTAGGCATTGATATTTTAAAAATGGGGCACAAATGCTTAGTGAAATTTTGGGAAACAACACTAGCTCTCACCTAGGGGTGTACACCCTCTGTGGGTATGCAAAGAACCCCAAAACACAAGACTAGGTGTCAATCTATTATGCCATGCAGTCAACACTAGATAATTCATCAATAATCACCCATAAAATCTCAATAAAATAAGGTTAGAAAAATAAAAATAGATTAGGGGGATCTAAAATTTAACATATGACAAAAAATGATGAAAGGAACTATACAAACAAGGCCTAAATTAGAGGGGAAATAAAACAACAAGGAAATGAAACTATACACTATACAATAATATACACAAGTTATGGACTCAATTTAAGAAGTGTTTCAACTATTTTAATTAATTGGTAGCTCTAGTATTTCACCACTAGGTCTCTCAAGAATAAAGTGTGTTCCCCAATATGTTATTTGATAGAATAAGAGTCTATTTGTAAGGCATCAAAATTTCCATGCTTAACTTTCTCCTCATGCATGTTGTCCCAAAGTAGAACCAGATCACCGACCTAAAAACTTCTTGAAGTGACCTTCCTCTTGAATATCCTCTTAAGTTTTTCCTTGAACTTGGGGTGTCTTTTATGAGCTTGTCTTTAAATATCATCAAGTTCAACAATATGTTTCATTATAATTTCATAGTGGTTTATTTTGTCATCTTCCCTTAGTTGTTACATGAACTGATAGGTTCACAACTACAAATTCATAGGTAAAACTACTTGAGTTATATAAATGAGATCAGAAGGGATTTTGCCTATAAATCTCTTAGGTGTAATTGTATCAGTGCATAATGAAAAATTCAATTATTCACCCAACTTCTTGTTTTCTTCAAAAGTTTATCTAATAATTTTGAGCAATTTTTTTTACTAGATTCTGCTTGCACATTCCCCTGAGGGTTGTAATTTCAAGCATAAGGTAATTTGATGTCTTACACTTTACATAATGCCACTAAAGGATTAGCTTTGAAACTCATGAAATTATCATTAATTACCTTAATAGGTACACCAAATCTAAAAATAAAATTATTTATCAAAAATTCCATAACTACTTGGTGTGTATCCTTCTTTGTAGGGATTGCTTCAACCCATTTCATAAAGTATGCAGTTACAACTAGTATCTATATATATCTAGTTCTTGATGAATAAATAATTTCCCCAATGAAATCCTTTCACCATTGTCTAAATGGGCCTTCAATCATCATAGGATGCAAGGGAAGAGAAAATGAAACTTTCAACCTCATTGTAAAATGCTAACATTTTTTGGATTTTCTAACTCTTTAAGCAGCATCCTTGAATTGTGATAACCACCAATAACCATCTCTCATAATTTTATGAGCTCTGACATTATGTGCAAAATGGTCAGCACATACTCCACCATGAAATTCCTCAAACATATCAATAGTTTATTCATCTACCATGCATCTTAATAGAACCCCATTTGGATTCTTCCATCTTAATACACTTTCAGTCAAGAGGTATTTTTGGGAAACAATTTTGATAGTTCTCCTTTGGTTCTTGTTCAAGTTAGGGGGATAATTCAGATTTTTCTAATACTGAAAAATGTCCTTATACCATAAAGATATACTAATTTGACTCAAGGAATCATCAATATTAAAAATAATAGTGTTTATCTCAATGGCTTACAAATGGGTATTAGCCATGAGCTTGGATAGAACCATCCCTTTCACTAACTTGGTGGTCTAAATATCCATATCATACTCTTGTAACTTATTAAACCACCTGCATCTCTTGTTGGATGTTTCAATATGAGTCAAGATGTCCTTCACCATGGTATGTAAGACATAAGAAACAATCTTAAAACTCATAATATATGGTCTAAACATTTTAACATCCTTCGAGAGGGTGCATGCTTATTTTTATAAAATGGTATAATTCACTTTAGGACATTTTATATCTTTGATAAATAAATATATAGGCTTCTCATGACCATCTTCATTATTTTCCAATAAGATAACAACAATAATATTATATGATGCAAAAGAGAATATCTAAAATGGTTTTATGTTATTAGGGTTGGCCAAGATAGGGTCTTAATTTAAAGATCCTTTGATGTCATTAAATGTTTGTATGATATTTTCCTCCCGATTGATGGTATGGTATTTCTTCAGCATGGAAGTGATAAGCAAAGTAATCTCTACAAAATTACACACAAACCTCCTCACAAAATTAATTGATACAAAGTACTAAATTACCTTCTTGGACTATGGCATAGGCACTTTATCAATGTATTCTACCCTCTCAATAATGATCATGATCCCACCCTTAGAAATTATATATCCTAGTAACTTAGCCTTTTGTACTCTGAAGTGATATTTTTTTGGATTGAAAAAAATGCTAAGATCCTTGCATCTAACAAATACTTTCTCTAGATGCTCCAAATGTTTTTTTCTATTCTTGGATTTGAAGGTAAATAATTCTAATACATGGATATAAACATGTTAATTACCCCTATAAAAGTAACATCCATAGCTCATTGAAATGTTTCACCAAAATTCATTAACCTAAAAAGCATACTCATATATACATACGTGCATCATTACATAGTAAATGCGATATTGGGTCTCTTGGATTCCTTTACCACAACCTAATTAAAACCTAAGAAACCATCTAAAGTGGATAACATTTATGATACTCTAACACTTTGCATTAAGTTATCAATATCGGGTAGGGGATAATTGTCCTTCAAAGAAACTTTGTTCAAATTCTAAAAATCCACACACAAGTTGATATCACAATTCTTATTTCTCATATGGACCAAGTTCTCCACCTATGATGAATACCTTATGGGCTAAATAATTACACTGTCCCGTATCTTATTTAACTCATCCTAATCTTGGTGTCCAAGATGGGGTTAATCGGTCTTCACTTCTGCATGAAGGTCTTGTTATCAAGATGTAATGGGATGACATGTTGAAATAAGTCTTTCCTATATGATTTCATTTTAGAATAAGACCAAGTTTAACAATCTTGGTACATTTTTAGTAGTTACATATAAACTTGCTTCTCAGCTGCACTTAGGTGAGTACCTAGCCAAACATTATTTATATTTTCATGAGAACCCAAATTACACTCAGTCATGTCTTTAGAAATAAATGAGTCTCATGTTTTAATTCTATTAGCTCCATAAAAAGATGTTTCTAAACTTACCAATCCCTTAAGGATATTTTGTATCTTAAGCTAAATAATGTCTTTCCCAAATAAGGTTTATTTTCCATCACAAATGTGAACCATGTATTCCAAGTCTATGAGCTAATCATGGAACTTAGATTCATAAGTTATAAACCTCTTAATTTTTCCATCATCATCAAACACATACCAATGATGGATATTGTCTAGGATTTAAGGCCTAACAAGAACCTCTACTTGATACTAACAATAAGGGTTCATATTTTAAATATCACACTGAGCACCTAACCCTGTAGGTCTGTTAGCTTCTTCATTGAAACTTATATCATGATAAAAAAATATTGAATGCATAAAAAAACTCTAACAAATACTTAACAACATTTTGATATTATTTTAACCTTTTGTTTCTGGTGGCATAAATACTACAAACCTACTTAACCATTAGCTTGGAGTCACGCTTGATAATCAAACTTATAATTCCATATTCATGTCCAATCCGTAAACCAAGAAAGAGTGCCTCATACTCAGTATTATTATTCATGCACTAAAAGCATAACTAAAAAGAAAACATGAAACATTTACCATTGGGGTCATAGAAGATAACCGCAACTCCACTTACAAGATTGGAGCAAGCCCCATCAAAACACATCTTCCAAACTTTACCTTTATTGTTACGTTCAACATCAAGAACAACAGACTATTCATTAACATCAACATTCCCACCAAAGTTTCCCAACTCAACATCCATATACAATAGTTCATTTAGAGCATCCTTCATATCTTCAATTACATGTAGCATCTTTGGTTCTCTATGAAGTCTGACCATCTTACCCTTCAATATAATGGTGGGTATAAAATAAGTCCACTTGTACACTTCCACCCATGATAGCATCCCATTTTTATAACATCGACATCCCCAAATTAGGTGGCCAATCCACAATTACCACATCCATATTCACATACTTACCTAAATGCACTGCACACTTTACTACCAACCCTTTGACTTGTCCAACAAATGATACCTCTCATGAATCCATGGTATAGTAATTGTAAAAGGATGATGTAATCTTCACTCTGAACTCATTAAGGTCACCCAGGGGCATCACATTATAATAAGCTTTGGAATTAAACATATAGTTGTGAAAAATTAGACCATTACACAGTAGAGTTGTATAAAAGTGATCCACAATTAGTATACTCTCTACTAATACATTCCCCAAATAGACTTCCAGAGTGGGTTCAATAACATTTTTTTATTCTTCATCATCTTTTGGGATTATTGGGAGTGAAGTCATTTCATTTACATCTGAATTCCCACCAAGTTCTAAATACTCAAATGCCCTCTTCCTATGTTCTAGTATTCATAATAACTCAATAAGTGGCACATTAATTTTCTGTTGAGTCAACACTTGATCCATATCACACACATTGTATTGAGGAAGGGCCTATTAGGTAGAATGCTAATAAGACCTTCAACTTGGATCCAATCATTTAAAGTCTAAAGTAGAATAGGTTGGGATGAATTTGCATGTTTACTAATAGTCTTCAGATATGCATTTATTCTAACATCATTCACACCCTTAGGAATACTAGATAATATGGGTACTCTATGATTGGCTGTAGCACATCTTAGTTTGGCAATTTTGGAAATGGGTGCTAGCTTGGATGAATTCAAGACTGTTGTAGTTTTATTTAGTTACTTACTTGCATCCCCTATCAGTAGATTTACAAGGGTAGTGTCCTAAGGAGCAGTACCTTGATACTTGCTGCTTAAACTATATTCTTTCTGTTGAGCACTGTTGCATTAATTAACAACTTTTGGTCATCAAATGAATGAATCTACTCATACTATTTTTAATCATCTTTGATATTAAAAACTTAAAATCATGGATGGGTAACTCATGTTTGCATCATATTAACATCACAAGAAAATTTAAGAGTTGGGACACATACCTTCTTGAATGCACTCCAAAACTAATCAACATTGGTAGCACTCAACATTTTCATGGAGGAAAACATCTTACTTTAGGAGACTTGATAATCAACCCTCAAAATCTCATCATCAAATGATACAGACATAAGTTAATCCATATCTTTCTCAATTGGTTTAGTAGTATCACATGGGGGATGTGGGAGGAATCACGTGTCACACCAATCAATGTCAATTCCATAATTAATTATATTTACTTTGGCTTTTAAGAGACCATGCACTTATTTTCTATCCCTTTTATTATGATTTCTATCTATTCTTTCATCAATAATAGGCCTCTTCCCTCTATCATTGTCTCTAACATGGAAATAGGGTCTCCCTTGTCTTATAATTTGGATTTCTATCTTGACTTGTAAACCCATAATGCATCCCCTTCTCAATGCTAACCAACTTGTATGACATTTATTTGATAGCAAAGGCCAAAGTCCTATTGGTTTCCTCAAGGTTGGTTGTTTTAGTGGTCTACGTTTTTTCTAGATTAACCAATTTTACATCAACCCAATTTTTCAAGGCCTTTCCCATATCCTTTATATTATTTTCAATTTGGATGGCCATATTGAATTCCAACCTTAGGGTTGTGGGAGCCTTATCCCTTAAGTCGTACGTAGTCTTCTTATTAAAGGCATCACAATATTTAATCAAACACATTGTATCACTAGGTCTTATGTTATTAGGTAGCCTCATCATGGTCTTATTGAACCTTGTGTTAAAATCCTACATACACTCATTGGGGTTATTCTTGATATTTTTAAATTCAATGAAAAGAAATCTAGCATCAATTCTATAACCATACTAAATTTTAAAAACATTCTTCAATTATTCCCATGATTTAATGCATCTATGGGGAAGGGAATTGAACAATTCAAGAGCATCTTCTTCTAGAATGTGTACAAATAATTTAATGTAAACATACTCATGTTCATCTTCATAATCATCAGTCAATGTTGATCACCAGTCAATGCATTATTCCCTTAAAACTTTAAAATTTGGTTCCTTACTTGATTTAGGACTTTATTAGGATAACCTTCCCTTTCATCAAAATTGATAGGTCTAAATCTGATAATGTAAAATTTAGAATGCTCATTCTCAACTTAATCCCTATACCACATGATTGGTTCGATGGTAGGTTCAAGAACAAATGGCAAAGGGATGTGAGGGAGTAAGTGAGGTGGACTTGGGCATTAGAACATAGGAGAAGATTCAGTTGGCTGTGAAAGAGATGGATAGTAAATGGGGATATATGTTTTTGAATTACTAGGAGAGCTATGATGATCTTCAATAATGGGAAGTTCATTGTTTTTTCAAAATTACCAGAATTTTGATAGCCTAGACAATCCCTAGCAATTGAACTTTGTCTTTCAATTAGCCTCCAAACTTGTCTCCTTATTCTTTGATGAATACTTAAGTGTGGGATAAGCTATTTTGATGAATCACCTTTGAAGGATGATCTCAATCCTTCTAAATTTGCATGCAAGAAAACACTCCAAGCTAAAACTTAACAAAGATATTCAAAATAGGCATTGATCTTCTTTTATACTAGATGATAAAGTTAGAGTCACCACTAGAATAATTTTTTTAGATTATAACAGTTAACAAGCTGGTTGTAATACATACTAAAATTAAACTTTTTTGAATAATATTGATGATATAGAAAGCAAAGATACTTAAAATTTAGATTTATGTTCAAAAGGGGAAATCACCTTTCAACATGCAAAAGTTAACAACTCTTTAAAAAAATGTAGTAGGAGTCAATTTAGTCATATCTCTCAAATTACTAGCATGCCCCTAGTGGAGTGTTGAATTACTACAAATCTATGCAAGAGTCCCTGATAACACAAGTGATAAGGATTGTCCCTGATAATGGTGCCAATGGAGTGTTGCAATGTTGATAGACCAAAGATAGTCAAATAAGTACAAAGATAGGTAAATAACATTTTCAATAGTGAATTAGTTATAGCTCTCTACAATAGTCCTTGGTAACACAAGTAATTAGGATTTAAGTTTAATCCCTAACAATGATAATAGAGAGTTATGATGTTGACAAACTAAAGATAGTAAAAATAGAACAAAGATAGGCTGAGAACTTTAGAACCTGATTTACTTACACCTCTCTGTAAGAGTTTATGGAAGCATAAGTAACTAGGATTTAAATTTAATCCCTAATAAGAATGAAAATTGGGTGTTAGTTCCCAATTGTACACCTATTTTTCTTGGCCTTGAACACTTGAGAAAAATGAAAAGTGTGGATGATAAACCCACTGATATGTCATTATATCTAGGAAGAGTTTATCACATGGGTGGATCAAACACAAACAATGACTAAGAGGCATTGACATAGGGTATGGTTAGCTCCTTGTTACTTCGACTCTACTTGAACCAAGGTGAGAGGACTTAAGGGGTAGCTTGATCACATGGACAATTCAATCTCCATGGGGAATTTAGGCACAAGGAAACACAAATATGACTAGGGCATAACAAAACTTATTCACTCCACTCGATAAGAGTTGTCACATAAAATGAATAAATATACTAAGTCACATACAAGCTACTGAAGATAAATTTTTATATGCTTGCAACCTTCATTTCAATATAAATTTTCAACAACAGGGGGTCAAATAAAAGACTGAAACATTTGGATTTAAATCATAAAATATAAACACATTTTAAGTACGCAATTTTTAATGCATCTACAGGCATTTAATATGTAACAATTGTATTATTTATTAGATAGGATAGGTAGGAGAAGTTTGATAGTTATAAAAAAGGAGTGTTGTGCTGATGGTTTTCAAATAACATGATTCTTTCAACATTCATAACATTATTCCTTTACAAAAATGCAAAATACTAAGATGTAAGATATGGGAAATACCAGGAATGGTTTGCATTTATTGGTTCCAATGAGATGAAAATACCCAAATGATTCTTGAAACCCTAGGATATACACTACACTTATAATCTCAAATACCTTTTCCCATTAAATTCATAAACTGAGGGTGCCCTAAAGAGTTATTCAACAACATATTCTCAAATCAAACTATAGAAAGGGATTTATAACCTTAGATCTATGCCCAAGATGATAACCATACATAAGAATAAAACCAGATATCTAATTAGCAGAAATTGTAAAACATATTGTTGTACTTCATCAACAAGAAAGAGTAAAAACTATAAGTATTTTCATTAACTTTGTAAATAAACCTTATATACATTAGATTTCTACAATGCTACCATGGGGACAAGCATGGTGAGTTTTCTTCTTCTTGGATAGGGGAGACATATTACAATGCTCTTTGAGCTTGTTAATGGTTGTACATATGCAACCGCATTAGCAAGAGAGACAAAATGTACACACAACAATGAATCCCAAATTTTTGAAGATCCTAGACTTAGAGAGAAAAAACAAAAACCTACAACCTTATAAAAGAGGACAAGCCATCCTTTTATACAATTTTTTAACATTTCTACAATCTAGAAATGTGGGTTATAATGTGTAATATTGCAAAATTGCATTCATCCCTCAAATTTTCACTAAGATGCTTCCATCTAAAATATATTATTTTCCATGCCTAGAATCTTCATTCCTCTACAAGAAAAATCATTGTTGTAACTTCCTCTACAAGTAATGATGAAAATTTTAAATTAAACCTTTGATTTATTGGTTCAAAATGCATTTTACATGAACTTAAAGTATAATGTTCACCTTTGGAGCCTAATAAACCCTTTATATTCTTGGACAACTGCCTGGGCATGCCTTTAACCATTTATTTTCATAGCAGGCTTCTACTTGGATAGATGCCCTTCATCTTATGCATGCCAAAGAACAACCTTACTTTATAATGATTTCAGGGAAATATTTCATATCCATATCCTTTTGAATGGTCTTCCTCCAATATCCCACATTGGCTTGGAAAACCTACAAAATTTATCCCATGTATGCATTTGAGCAAGCAAAACAATGGAAAATGCAAACCATAGGTTATTTTAACCTTTTTACTTTTTGGCTCCAACTTAAATTTCCACACTTTACTTTTTTCACATTTATTTATTTGCATTTTTTGGCTTGTAGGGTTGCCTCCATGTTTTTTAATGCATAAATACATCACTTTTCACTTTTTATCATTTTGGGGAAATTATGATCCCTTTTGAAAATTTGCACTTTTCTTTATTTTCGGGAAATCCGGGGCCCATTTGCAATTTTGTATTTTTCTTTGTATTGGGGAAATCTGGAACTCAACAACACTTTTTCAATTTGGAAATTAAAAAATTGTAATTCACAGTTTCAGTTCCCCTGAAAAGTTCTCTCATGGAAATGGGAACTCCAACTGCAATTTGCAATTTGCAAATTTGCAAATTACAAATTGCAGTTAGAGTTCCCCTCAAAAGTTCCCGTAGGGAAATGGGAACTCCAACTGCAATTTACAATTTGTAAATTTTCAAATTGTAGTTACAATTCCCCTCAAAAGTTTCCACAGGAAAATATGAAGTCCAAGTGCAATTTTCAACTTGCAAAAGTTTAAAATTATAGTTGACCTTGAAATTTCCCTCGGGGAAATGGGAACTCCAACTACAATTTACAATTTGTAAAAGTGCAAAATTACAATTGGCCTTGAAAGTTCCCTTTTGCCCTAGGACCTCATGTTCACCGACGTTGACTGATAAGTTTGGAAGATCCAAGCGCAATTTACAATTTACACATTTGCAAAATTGCAATCCTCCTAAAAATATCCTTGAATCTCCTCTTGAGTTGACTTTTTCCAATTGCTTTGAGTGATAGATTTGGGAGAGTTGACTACACATTGCAACTTACATTTTACAAGTTGCTTCTCCCAAACAAATCTCCAAGGGACTTTGCGAGCCTCATCTGCAACTTCTAAAACTTGTCATATTTTGACTTTTGACTTGACTTCAATCCACCTTGGTTTAGAAAAGCACCCTATAAAATATTTTTCCAAAAGCCAATATTTTCTTTAGCCATTATTTGCTTCAATAACTAATCATCAATGGAAATCTACATTGCTTTACTTTCCTCGGCATTTCATATAAACAAGATCAGTAGCATTTTGGACCCTGATTTTCCTTGTTCATGCAAACTTCCATGGAGGCTCTAAGTATTCATTATTCTGACTACTCATAGATAAAAAGTTTCATCTTTACTAGGCATGTACATAGATGGAAGAAACTTATTTTAACTTTTTTCAATGATCTCTTCTCAAACTTTGGACTTCTGTACTGATAAGCTATCCATTACCACATAAAACTTTTATGAAAAACAACATTATCCAGAAATATGTCTTCTCCTGCATTGGGGAACCCTTGACCACAAATATAGATGAATGTTCCTCAAGCCATTTTGTCTACAATCAAACTAGATATTCTTGTTGGCTACAAGTAGTCAAATCCAATATTACAAACGGGATAACCTTTGAAAGCAGGTTAGAAAAATGATCCCATTCGAATGAGGGCCTCCAGGGGGATTTGCGTTTAATAAAATCAGCACTCACATTTTCTTCCTTGAAAGAAATGTCCTCTGCAGAAATAGAGTTCATTCGCATCGGTTCAAAAAGCGTGTTCATTGCTTGGATTCTGTCCATTAAAGAAAACAACTCTTCAACTTCATCTCCATTGCCATCTCTTCGTGGACGATTCCTTTCTCTTTCCTTTTCCGTGGATGATACAGGATCTTCCACTTTCGAATCCAGGATATTCATGAACTGAATGCTTAAAGAAATGGTATAAAAATATTAAATCCAGGGTTTCATCTCGACGAAAACCATCATAGAGGCCGTGTTTTAGAACTGCCGCATATCATTCTTGTTCATGCATAACATGTGCAAGTCCCCAGAGATCATACTTGGGCACAAAAACAGGAAGACACCTTTAAAGTATGCCTATAACCAAGGCACATTCTGCTTCAACACGTTTCTGTAAGTACATTAAAATGTGCATCTCATTGCACATATTTTGTGCTCTCTTCCTTGCCCTATGACGCTGGTTTAGATGACCTGCAACCTCTTCCCTATCTTGAGCAATGAAAATAGTATGTCTAGATATTTCAAAACCAATGTTCCTTCTACATTCAAAGAAGATAATGGAGAATGATGTAACCAACTTTACTCAGGCATAATTGATTCCACTGTTATGTTCTCCAACTGATCTCTAGCCCCCAAACCATATGGTCCATATCTATTAATGGGAGTAGGTCGTACAACGGATGCATGATGTGCACTTTTAGTGCCATCTAAAATGTTAGACTCTTCATCACAACAACTGGATCCGTCCTCTACCCATAGCATCATTGTTAGACTCTTCATCAACACATGTCAATGGTTTTGAACATTGGATGCTATTTTGGAATCCATGGGTTCCGGAAGCTCAGCTACATTTTGCAATTTTCAGTTACTAAGTTTCTTTGTGGCGTGATGTATCCGCCGAAAAAATCTTCCAAGCCTTTTTGACTTTTTACCAGAATCCGGAGACTCATATGCAAATTATAATTTAGCAAATTGCTAAATGGCATCCAGGTTCCCGTTTTCTGCCGTGTGTTTTCTTCGAGCACAGAGGTGCAGTTTACAAGTTCCATTTTGAATAAGTGCTTTTTGCAAGCATGCTCTCCCCTGATAATTTCCCCGTGGACATCTTATGTTGTATTTGTAGTTTCCCCTTAGTGAAACTTACAGTCAAAGCTGAAATCTCTGCCAAGCTCTTCCTTACAGCGTCGTGGTCATCCTTGCTGGGCATATGCGGTATATGAGGATTTGTAAACAGATTGAAATTTAGCAAATTGCATATTGAGTTATGACTTCCATTCTCCACCAGCCTTCCCTTTTAAAACATGAAAATATTAAATGTTATACTAAACCGAGACTTCACAAGATTCACACAAGGCAAGAGTAGGAACATGGTTTTTTATGACTTGATATAGGTTACAGAGATTTGGATGACCCAAATGAGCACAGTTGTGGATATGGGGTAATGGTTAGACAAATTAAGCATTAATATTTCGAAAATAGGGCGCAAATGCTTAATGTAGTTTTAGGCACATACATATGGGAAATATGTTATATTTCTATAAATCAATTATTTATTATTGCAATAAATAAATATCTGATAAGAAAATAAAAGGACAACTTAATCTGATATATTTCAATAACTTCTTAATACTTACAAGCAAATAGAATTAATTTTAATCCAAAAAATTATCACAAATGGTATTTTAGTATTGGTCTTGAAAGACCAATGACCTTGTTCATTAGAACTATCTTTGACTTCAGTGAACCTCTATATTCAAATCAGGAAATACTCTCAATGATATTAAATATAGTACTTAGTGCTTAGATAATAATCTACTTCACATTCATCCTCAAGTATAAACAATCAAGTGCATTTCCTTCTATATTTGATCAAGGTTACTGTTGTCAACTTAGAGTTGCACCTTGATCAAAGACGTATTGAAATGGTTAATCCTCGCTCCAGTTGAAACAATGGGATCTTCTCACGAGGGTGGGTGCCTCAATAATGAGAAGAACCTCTAGAGAAAGTTGGTTCCTGTAATATGTATCTATGATGATCTAAACTTCTATGCTACAAACTGCTTGAGAAAAAGGGAAGAAAGAACTTGAAAGGAAATCCTAGCTAAAATGGTGATATACCTAATTAGCTTGATCCACTCAAATCAAACTTATGAGAATACTGATTCAAACAAGGAAGAGGTAGAACTTTAACTCCAATTGGTCAATACACATAAGTATTTTATGAAAGGTTTAACCCAATGATCTAAGCTTGAGGAAAATAAAAAAATAGGCTCGATAAAAGGCACTAAATAGTCACTAATATTCACTATAAACTCAAGAAAAGATGTTTTTAGCATAGAATGTGACCTACATATGACCAGCTTTGTAACTAGGTACAAATCCAGATTTGACAAGGAAGAAAGAAAATCTATCACTTAGGTAAATCAAGAGACAAAAGTACACTATACCAGCTGTTGGAAATTGGAAAAACATAGTCCTCTTCTTATTGATTTTGAAAAAAGGTTACAACATAATATTTGGCAAAAGTTTTCTTACCAGAAGAGGGATAATTTTTACAAGGTTGAAAAGCCATTAATATAAAATATTACGAAAAGCCAAAAGATTAGCATTTGAAAATAGAGAGGGAGTAAACTCAAATCAACTTGGCCTTTACAAAAGTCTATTTTGTCTTGCATGAAAATTCCTTGCATTGAAAAGTGAATGGTGGGCTCAAACATTTGACTTTGCTTATGCATGATCTGTTGGGCCATGTCTCAAATCAGAGACTAGCTCTTTGGTGTTTGAAAGTAAATGGTTGGGCTTGTTGAAATGCCCACCTCTTTTTGCATGGAAATCCATGCCCACCTCTTTTTGCATGGAAATCCATGCCCAAATCTAAATTTGGGTTCTTCATCTGGAGTTGTTGAAATGTTTTGAAATGATGAGCTGGAACATTTGGAGGGTTGAGTTGGATGACCAATTAACTGAAGCTTGACCAATCAATTAAAATAGCCCTCATTTTGCATGGATTTCTCTTATTTTGGTTTGCCTATCTATATTTAGTCTCAAGATTTATTTTGTTTAACTTCCCATGGATTTCTTCATGTGGACTTCTCCTTCCTGCAAACTTTCTCTCAGGAATTTGGATTTTCTTGTTCTTAGATTTCTTCAGACCTTTTGTTCTTGGTTGCATTTGCCTTGAGTTATATTTCCTCAACTTTTTTGTCTGGAAATTTCTATGAAGGAATCCTTCGAAAAAAAAGTTTGAAGGAATTCCTTCAGATTTCTATCATCTCCCCTTGGCTTTCTTTCACTGATTTGCCCTGTACGTTTCCCATAGACAAAATGTCCGTGGGGATTTGTCTTGTCTTTTTCCTTTGGCCCTTGTTTCCTTTAGACAAATGTTTTTGAAAGAATTCTTTTGAATAATTTGTCTGAAAGAATCTTTCAGACTTTCATTTCACCTTTTAAACTCTCTCGAAGGGTACCTACCCTTTGGGATCTCTGTCTTGGTCCTTTTCAAAGGGATTCCTACCCTTTAGGCTTTCTGGTTGCATCCTCTCTAAAGGGAAATCCCTTGTTATTTTTTGAAGTGAGATTTTTTGAAGGGCAGGTGCCCTTTGGTGTTCTTAAATGGTCCTTTTTCCCTCTTGGAATGACTTTTGCCGAAGGGCACCTGCCCTTCAGTTATTTGGAAATGATCCTTCCTGAAGGGCAAGTACCCTTTGGGATTCTTGTTGTCCCTTTCTGCTAAGTGAATCTCCTACAGATAAAAGTCCATGGGGATCATCCCTTTGCCTTCGTGGTCTTAGCCCTTCAAGTTTTTTGTCAGATCTTCTCCAACCCTTTAGGATTTTTGTAAATCCTTTGAATTTCATGAGATGGACCTTCTCAAAGGGCAAGTGCCCTTCAAGTTTTTTGTAAATGTGCTTGTTGATCCTAGAATGAGCCTTCCCAAAGGGTACCTACCCTTCAGGTTTTTTATCAATGACCCTTTTGAAGGGTCCTGACCTTCTATTTTTTTAAAAATCCCCTTGGACTTTTCAAACAGTCCCTTCCTATCAAATAACCCTTAAGAAAAAGGCACCCAAATTTTTTGAAGATGTCCCTTTCGAACTGTACATTGCCCTTCGAGTTTTTTGGAAATGTCCTTCGAATATTTTGACTTGTCTTTTGAAATCTTTTGAGGGAATTCCTTCAAAAAAATTGTCTGAAGGAATTCCTTTGGGCTTTTTGTCTGAAGTCTATTTACTTGTTCTTCAATGTCTACAACTTCAAACTCTTCACTAGCACCTACTTCAGATTCTTCATTGCTTGCTACTTATAAAAGAGATAAGTAATTCACTTTGAGACACCCAAATGCACTACCCTAAGTAATTTAGGTTTTCCAACCTAGATTACTTTTGCTGATAAAA
Source organism: Torreya grandis (assembly GCA_037957365.1). NCBI lineage: Eukaryota > Viridiplantae > Streptophyta > Pinopsida > Cupressales > Taxaceae > Torreya > Torreya grandis. Next base: position 676,037 of record JARHVA010004578.1, on the reverse strand, counting down.
CTTTCTTAAGCAAAGAACTTCTCAAAACTCAATTTGCACTGTCAAGAGTAATTTGGGTTTTCCAACTCAGATTACTTCTGCTGAGGGGTTTCAACTGCTGATTACTCATAAAGTGAAATAAGTTTTGTCTCTTGTAAAACTTGAAGACTTATCCTTCCAAATCCTTCCAAAACCCCAAAGTCTTCTACTATGTAAAACCTGAAGTCTTACTTCAATGCCCACCCTCTCACACTTAGGCAAAATTTTGGTATGTAGGCTAAAAAATGGACAACATTTTTGGTGACTCACAGGGAAGCATGCTTGTTATGCTTGAGAACTCAGACCATATAGATGTTATTTGAATTCCCAAAACAATGATAAACCTAATTTTTGACTGAAAATCTCCATTGATCATGGCTGAAGTAACCTTTCTCCTTCAAAATAAGAAGGGAAACACACAAAAGAAGGAAAACTAAATAATAAATAAATGTGAAAACAAGAACTTATTAGAATAAAACGAAAATAAACTACTATCCTTAAACAACACTTGGAGGAATGTAAACAAATAAGGAACCTAGCTAACCATGACAAAGCATGATCCAATGGGAAATTCTTGAAGTCACTCCTTTAAAGAGATGGTAAAAGTTGCAAAGTAGGATGTTTATTAATCATAACCTTTGATGAGGCATTTTCCTTGTCCACCAATTGTATTTACATCTTCTCAAACAAAGACAAATTTATCAAGTACCTCCTGGTATTTTACACATTGCTTGTCATCTACCACCTTGTCATGTGATAACTTATCTATGCACTATTCTTGAGTGGCCTCATCCTTCTTATCAATTGTTGTAAGTTCATCCATCTCTTAAAGGATCTTTGAATAGGCAAACCAATCTATATTATGATCTTGGATAGTTGATTCTTGATCATATTTTTTGTAAACATGCCCTTGAATAGACAACATATCCATAAAAAGTTATTCAATCTCTTGAAGAGATTCAAGGTACAACTACCAATCATCTTTTTGTTCCTCATTTTGATCTATAAAATCAGCTTGAAAGCTATCTGGATCCTTCTCAATAGGAGATACATGTAACTCATTTATGACTTCAATTTGTACTAGTTCCTCTTGAAGTTCCTCTACATCAAGATCAATCTTCTCACTCTCAACTATAATTGGATGCTCAACTACAACCTCAAGTGAAGTATCAATAATAAATTCTTCCTTAAACACATCTAATGTATCCTCTACACACTCTACAATAACTTGACCTATAGCTACAACCTCTTTCTCGATCCTTCAAAGAACATCATCCCCCTGAAGAATGGAGATGGTGGGAAGGTGATGAAATTTATTTGTTTGAGAGGGAAAATGAAGCATGGGAGGTTGATCATGATCATGTTTTGGAATTTTGAGGAAAATGGAATTATCTAGGGAGTTTTGGAGAGGAGGAAAAGAAAAACTCTTAAAGATATTTACATTATGTTCCTTCCATTTGGCCATTACCTCATCAAAGTCTGAAATCTCCTTGTCCTCATGGACAACTTGTGTTTGAGAGATGAGTGGTGAAGAATTGGGACTATAAAAATGTTTAGGCCCCTGAATAAGCTCTTGAATAGGCTCTTGAATACAACTAAGAAGCTCCCTTGGCACATATTGGGCATGATTAAGAACTTCATGAGAATAAGGAACACAAGAAACCTTTGTAGACAAGTGATTCAACTCAATTTTCTATCTCTCCCAAGCCTCCATATTCTCCAATGCAAGAATACACAACCCCTTTATCTCTTTTGGATCATTACACACATTTTAAAATAGACCATTCACTTCCTCATATTGAGATTTAGAACAACTCTTTCATGCATATGCTAGTATTCTGAGCTCTATTTCATTCATTATTTCTTGAAGGCAAGGCTGCTCATATGCAACATCATAGCCATATGGGAAAGATGAAATCTGGTCCTGAGACTGATATGACTCATAAGGAAGGTAATAATAATGTTTTTGATAAGAAGGATCATGAGAAGCTTGATACGGTTCAGCGTAGCTTTGATAATACTTTTGATAAGGTTGATTAGGCTCATAAAGAGGCTCATAGGTATCATAATAAGGCTGGTATGATCCATCATTGGGCTGATAATAAAACATATCATAGGAATTCTCTTCATACATAGCCATCAAAATTCATTCATGATAATGTAATAAAAATAGATTTACATTGAAACTATGCCTGAACTATTAGAAGCAATTGCTTGGGCTTGGAATCACCAAATAATTTTCTTGAAGAACTCTACTGTAACTAAAATTTCATCAAGACCAACTCCAATGGGTCCCACTAGGCATGCCAAAAACTGTTGTCAACCTAGATTTGCACCCTAATCAAAGACGTGCTGAAATGGCTAATCCTCACTCCAGTTGAAACAATGGGATCTTGTCATGAGGGTGGGTGCCTCAATGATGAGAAGAATCTCCATATAAGGTTGGTTCCTGTAAGATGTATCTATCAAAATCTCAACTTCTAAGCTATAAACTACTTGGGGAAAAGGGAAGAAAGAACTTGAAAAGAAATCCTAGCTAAAATGGTGATACACCTAATTTACTTGAACCACTTAAATTGAGCTTTTGAGAACACTGATTCAGACAAGGAAGAGGCATAAATTCAATTCCAATTGGTCAATATACATAAGTATTTCATGAAAAGGTTTAATCCAATGATCTAAGCTTGAGGAAAATGGAAAAATAGGCCTAATAAAAGGTACTAAAAAGCCACTAATATTAACCATAAACTCAAAAAAAGATGTTTTTAACATAGAATGTGCCCTGCATATGACCAGATTTATAACTAGATACAAATCTAGATTTGACAAGGAAGAAGGAAAATCTATCACTTAGGCAAATCAAGAGACAAAAGTACACTATACCAGCTACTGAAAATTGAAAAAACACAGTCCTCTTCTTATTGATTTTGAAAAAAGGTTACAACATAATCTTTGGCAAAAGTTTTCTTACCAGAAGAGGGATAATTTTTACAAGGTTGAAAAGCCATTAATATAGAAAATTACAAAAAACCAAGAGATTGGCATTTGAAAAAAGAGAGGGAGTAAACTCAAACCAACTTAGCCTTTACAAAAGTCTATTTTGTCTTGCATGAAAATTCCTTGCGTTAAAAAGTGGATGGTGGGCTCAAACGTTTGACTTTGCTTATGCATGATCGACTGAGCCATGTCTAAAATTAGAGACTAGCTCTTTGGCATTTGAAAATGGATGGTTGGGCTTGTTGAAATGCCCACCTCTCTTTGCATGGAAATCCATGCCCACCTCTAAATTTGGGTTCTTCATCTAGATCTCTTGAAACATTTTGAAACACTGAGCTGGAACGTTTGGAGTGCTAAGTTAGATGACTAGTCAATTGAAGCTTGACCATTCAACTAAAAATAGCCCTCGCTTTGCATGGATTTATCTTATTTTGGCCTTCCTATCTATATTTAGTCTTAGGATTTATTTTATTTAACTTCCCATGGATTTTTTCCTATTGAATTCTCCTTCTTGTGGACTTTCTCTCAAGAATTTGGATTTCCTTGGTCTTAGATTTCTTTAGACCTTTTGTTCTTGGTTGCATTTGCCTTGGGTTATATTTCCTCAGCTTTTCTATTTTGCATTTTTTTTTGAAGGAATCCTTCAGACAAAACTTTTGAAGGAGTTCCTTCGAATTTCTGTCATCTCCCCTTGGCTTTATTTTAGAGATTTGCCCTATCCTTTTCCCACGAACAAAATGTCTACGGGGATTTGTCTTGTCTTTTACCTTTGGTCCTTGTTTCCTTCGAACAAATGTTTTTGAAATATTTCTTTTAGATAATTTATTCGAAAGAATATTTCAAATTTCCATTTCACCTTTTGAACTCTCCTAAAGTGTACCTACCCTTCGGGATATCTATCTTGGTCCTTTACGAAGGGATTCCTACCCTTTGGGATTTCTGTTTGTGTCCTCTCCAAAGGGAAAGCCCTTGTTATTTTCCAAAGTGATCTTTCCTGAAGGGTAAGTGCCCATTGGGGTTCTTGAATGGCCCATTTTACCTCCTGGAATGACTTTTGTTGAAGGGCCCATGTCTTTTTGAAATTTGGAAATGCTCTTTCCTAAAGGGAAAGTACCCTTTAGGATACTTGTTTGTCCCTTTCTACCAAGTGAATCTCCCATCAAGAAATGTCCATGGGGATTGTCCCTTAAACTTTGTGGTCTTAGCCCTTTGGGATTTTTGTCATGATCTTCTCCTAAAGGGCAGGTGCCCTTTGAGATTTTTTTAAAGCCTTTGAATTTCATGATATAGACCTTCCTAAAGGGCAAGTGCCCTTTGGGTTTTTTTTAAACATACCTACCGATCTTGAAATGAGCCTTCCCGAAGGGTAGCTACCCTTCGGGTTTTTTGTCAATGACCCTTCTGAAGGCTACCTACCCTTCAAGTTTTTTAAATAACCCCTTGGACCTTTCAAACAGCCCCTTCCTATCGAATAACCCTTAAGGGCACCCAATGTTTTTGAAGACGTCCCTTCCAAAGGGTACATTACCCTTTAGGTTTTTTGGAAGTGTCCTTCAAATATTTTGACTTGTATTTTGAACTTTTCTGATGGAATTCCTTTGAACAAATTATTCAAAGGAATTCCTTTGGGCTTTTATTTTGAAGTCTATTTGCTTGTTCTTTAATGTCTGTAACTTTAGACTCTTCACTCGCACCTAATTTGGATTCCTCATTACTTGTTACTTATAAAATAGATAAGTCATTCACCCTAAGAAACCCAAAATGTACTACCCTAAGTCATTCAGGTTTTCCAACCTAGATTACTTCTGTTGATAAAACTTTCATAAGCAAAGCACTTCTCAAAAATTGATTTGCACTGCCAAGAGTAATTCAAGTTTTTCAACCTAGATTACTTCTACTGAGGGGTTTCAACTACTAATTACTCATTAAGTGAAATAAGTTGTGTGTCTTGTAAAACCTGAAGACTTCTCCTTCCAAATCCTTCCAAAAACTCAAAGTCTTCTACTATGTAAGACCCAAAGTCTTGCTTGAATGCCCACCCTCTCACACTTAGGCAAAATTTTGGTATGTAAGCCAAAAAATGGCCAACATTTACATAGGTATTCTTTATGTGTTTAACTCAGTATTATTTATTTCTCTCTGATCATGTATAATCTCAGCAACCCAAATTTGGTTTACAATATTAACTTACAAATAGGCTTATTAGGCCTAATTATGCCTTTAAGAGATAAAATCTCAATCCAAACTCTCAAACAGCTGTAAATCACTCCTTTAGATGTTAATTACTATGACAAAGATGATCTTAGTATCTATGTGAATTCTTAGATCCACAAAATAATACCTAGTCCTCAATAGTTTAATACTATAGGAATATTTGGATTCAAGGACAATTGGAATGGTTTGAGACAATGATGATCAAAATTTATAGCTAATCACAAAAATTTAAACATTGGCTAATTCACTAATCACCAAGAAAAAATGCTTTAGGCCGAACATGCTAAAGGACTATCTTATGCCAGTTGGGTCTTAAGACAATTTTTTTTACTCTTAATACGTCAAAATATATATATATATATATATATATATATATATATATATATATATATATTTTAACACTTAAAACCTACTTTTACGAGGTTAATAAACATAACAAACATGATCCAATCATTATAATAGATCATAAAACTCAAAATAAAGAAAAACTCACCATAGTTTTTAATACCAGTTTCTCATTAATAAGCATCTACAAGGGGGGGGGGTAAAACATAGCCATCTATAGCTAAGAATTTGGAGCTCCTACTGGCCTAAAAAAACTTCTATTAGATCATAAATGATTTTATCTAACTTCTAAAAATGTTTCAGATCATTTGACTCAATATTTTAGGAATTAGGAGCTCTTTAGAGACCAAAACTAGAATTCAGACTTATGTAGGAAACAAGGAAGCCGAGAGCAATTAATTGATTGTTCTTATAGTTGATTGATGTTTTTAATGATTTAACACCTATAGTATGGTCTCAAGTGACTCCTAGTTTTTCAATAGCAAACATGAATCCTAACAACATTCTTTATGTGTAACAAAACCCCTGTAGGTGACTCTATATGGAAAACACAAAGAGAGAGAGAGAGAGAGAGAGAGAGAGAGAGAGAGAGAGAGAGAGAGAGAGAGAGAGAGAGAGAGAGAGAGAGAGAGAGAGAGAGAGAGAGAGAGAGTAAATGACGGTACATAGAGTTGTTTGAATCTTTTAATATTATAACACCTTGAATATGAACACAATTTATTCCTCTCCCTTCTCCAAGAGCTAATTAAAATCGATAGAACTCTTTTTGCATATTTTAGGAGATCTATGTATGACTGTGTACAGGGTAAAAACCATAATTTTAATGATTTTGAAGACAAAAACATCAAAATGAATGTGTAAAAGGCTTCAAAATCATTTACGTTAAATTCACCAGGATAAAAACACACTAGAGAAGCTAATCTAAAAAATATTTTCATATATTTTATTGAGGAATACATTTAATGTCTACAGACGTATATATTGTAGACTTGTTTATTACTATTTCCCCTGTAGCTAAAGTAAATTATCTCTTTTTATGCGTGAACTCTTCCTTTTACATCTCCCTTTATCTAGGAATGATGATTCTCACTTTGTTGAAATGCATATTATTCTTGTAAATTTACTAAACTTATCAATATTTCCCTTCATTTGTTGGGGTTAACTTAGCAAACTGACCTCATACGTAGATGTTTGTAGTTACATTGACTATTTAGGACAAAAAAGATGATTATGACCTCTAGAAGTTCTAGAAGACTCTTAATATGTTGTACATGTTGACGTAGAAGATTGCAACCAGTGGTAGGAAAACAGGTTCCTGCCTTCTCCTCACAACAATGAAACTCCTCTCTCGCCTGTGGGACGACGAAGCAGGAAAGGAGAGTATCTAGTTAAGGGCTAGCTCCCTTTGAAGTATCATTGTTTGTTTCAGGCAGAGCAAAATATAGACAGGTGTATATGTACATCTATAATAAAAAAGGGGGGGATGGAAAGGGAGAAGAAATGCAAGAAAACAAATCTAATCTAAGGAGGTGATACACCAAAACAATATGACCCTTTTACGCCCACTCTCAAAATTAGAGAAAACACACTTATACGCTTCACCCTTGATAGAAGAAACAATATGTAAACTTGATAGGGAGGTACAAAATGAAAGATACAAAAGGAGGAGGTTCGCTAAAGGTGTTGTGAGAAGCACTCTGTAGATGATCCCCTCTGTTCTGCACTCCAAAGTAGAACTCTTCTCCTATCAGCTACAGATGGCACCTTGCAGATAGCTGGTGTGTTGGTATTGAACTTGTGAGAGCATCAAAAATAATGACTAAACATAGATCAATACACAGAACATACACATAATATCTATTCAAGAAGAGGTAAAACTGTGTTTATAGACTCAGGTGGAAATTTTAGCAGGGCTGCACCTTGTAAAATTTTGAAAAGATGATTACAAATGAACAAGTCCACAATATATATGAGAATAAAAGAGGCCCATGTGGTGCTCCCTCTTTTACAAGTGGCTTACGTGTCCTTTCATGAAGAGAACAAGTCGCTCAAGGAATTAAATGGACTGTTCATTTTGCCTGTTCGAGACTTACATTTCCTACTTGGATGACTTACACGATTTGCCTTCCAATTTAATGTGAAACAGAGAAAGCAATTGCACTGTTGGCCACTATCATTCCAAATGATCAATTTGCTGGCACTATTTCACCTGCTGAAGGTGCTTCTCCAATTTTGTGCCAGTCAGACTTAACTACTCACTTATCACTTGCCTGTCGCTCTGCTTGTTTGCCATTCACGCCATCAGGCAATAAATTACCTTGTTTACACCACTTGGACTACTTGATTGTTCTTTGCCTTGTCACTCTGCTTGCCACTTCAAATTTGTCCCCTTTTGGCTGCTTGGATCCTTGGGCAAACATACTGGCAGGTCGCTACATTCTGGCTCTTTCTTTTTTCCATTTAGCGCTCTTACAGATTAAAACCCAAAGGCTACTCCATTTCTCTAAATTTGACATTTCTATGGCCGTCATACTTTGAATATCAATGGCTATCCTATTCCTTTAAATTTGAGGGCCTCACAGCCGTCATCGGGTCCACGTGGCATCTCCTTGGGCACCTGTGGCTTTTCTACCTTCGTTAAATCCTCCCGGGCTTTCGTGGGTAAATTGTCTGCGGACAATTTCCCTGGGTCAATTTCCCCAGGTCTTCGCTGTTTGATTTTCCATGGCTTTATTTCCCACAGACTTTTGTCCATGGACAAAAGTCCACAAAAATTCTTTTGCCAGTCTGACTTTGGCTTTGCATTTGGCTGTGCATTTCTGCAGACAAATTGTCCACAAAAATTCTTTCACTTTTCTTCCCTTTGTTACTTTGAGGCACACCCAAATATTTTGAGAATATGAAGTGTTTGCCTTCTGAAAGGGCAGTTTGGACTTGAAGATCCCCCTCGGCTTGGGACAGACCCTTGAACCGAACCTGTTGAACCAAAATTTGGTTCAACAGTTCAAAGTTCAACCATTACGCACCGATGGGGAGTGAACAAAAGCCGATGAACGCTTGAATTAAAATGAACCATGCCCAAAACTTGAAAATTCTTTGAAGTGTCAACCCTCTAAAAAGGCCATTTGACTATGACTGCCCTTCGGTTCAAGGGCATACCCTTTAACCATGCATTGAATTGGCCTGTTGAACCAAGCCGTTGAACCCAAAATTGGTTTAATGGTTCAACCAAGCACGTCGATGAACCTTTTGAACCCTTCCATTGAACTGAATGCGTTGAACCTTTTTGTTGAACTGAACCATTGAACCGAATGTGTTAAACCAAAATTTGGTTCAACGGTTCAAGGTTCAAGCATTTAGCTGATGAACTCTTGAACCAAGTTTTGAACAAGCTGCTTTGAACCAAGAGACCGAACCATCCGCTAAATTTCCATGTTGAACCAAGATTGATGAATCTCTTCATTGAAAATTTTCCCTTGAACTAAACCCATTGAACCAAAATTTGGTTCAACGGTTCAACTAAGCGCGCCGATGGGGAGTGAAGGCTGATGGATTCTTTCGAACCATTGACGTTGAACCTTCTCCATTGAACTGAAGCCGTTGAACCAAAATTTGGTTCAAAGGTTCAAGGTTCAAAGGAGCACGCCGATGAACCAAAATCCTAGCCTGATGAACTCTTTTGCATTGAATCGAAAGTTAAAATTAAGCCGATTGAACTGGAAGCATTGAACTTGCTGCTGGTGTTTGCCGATGGAGATTTATATTTAAACTAAGGCACTGAAACAGCCCCAAAAAATGACTAAGTGTTGAAAAACTAAATCTTTTGACTGAAACCACCTGCAAAAGCCTTTGAACCTGTAAAAATGAACCTGCCTGCAGAGTCCGTAGATTTTCCTTTTCTTGCACAGTCTGTAGATTCAAGTGTGTAGATTCTGTAGATTTAGACCTGCAGAGTCCATATAAATTCTATAGATTCAAGAAAGATTGAAAACAAATGAAATGGCCTCAAACAGTAGGGATAGGAGGGGACCGATTTTTGGCCTATTGGGCAAAAATGGTCAACAGATTGGCGACTCACAGGGGAAGCATGCCTGCCATGCTTAGAATCTATCTCCCTTGAAAATCCATTGGGCATGGAGTTAGTAGTAACTTTGAGGACCAGCAATAGCTCTATTTCAACTTTGAACCAAAAATGCGCAGACCCACCTCCGAGGAAAAGAAAAACACATGCAAGGCTAAGAAAACTACAACTTTTGCAACAGCACTTAGGGAAAATAGGAATGAAAACAAAAGGAGAATATGTACAAGTGAACCCCAAAAATCAGTGGCAACATTTTAGATGTATCCCATTAACTGGGATATGCAGTTCCTCATCATCCAACCTGGAAAGTTGGAACACATTATGCTACTTGCACTGAGTGATCATGTAAGGATCGCTCCATAGGGCGTCAAATTTTGCATGTTTTCTGGGCTTTGCTCAATCTTCGTCCCACTTTAAGACTATGTCTCCTTCAGCAAAATATTTTAGCAAAGATTTCTTGTCGAAGTGCCTCTTTACTTGTTATTAGTGACTGGTCATGGAAGCCATAGCCCGATCCCTTACCTCTTAGAGTTCCATCAGTTCACACAACCTGACCTCCAGGAAATTTCCTTCTTTGAATTCTAGTTGGTGGGAGACATTCAACGCTGGCAATTCAAGCGAGATGAGAAGCCTAGCTTCCCTTCCATACACAAGCATATATGGAGAATTTTTGATTGCTCTTTTTGGAGTAATTTGGTCAGCCCATAGAGTTGTCTTTAGCTTGGCATGCCAAGTTCTCTGATTTTCTTCCATAGTTCTCTTTATGATTCTGATCATATTTTTGTTGGTGGAATCAGCCAGTCCATTCCCCTGTGGATAATAATTTGATGAAGTGCTGAGGTATATGCCATACTTCAGCACCCAATCACTTGTTCTAGTCCCCAGAAAAGCCAAAGCGTTATTTGATATTATGGTGGCTGGGACCCCAAATCTTGTTACCAGGTCCTCATAGAACTCCAAGACTACGCTTTCATTTGCCTCTTTCAGAGCGATGACCTCCACCCACTTGGGGAAATAATCCATAGCAATCAGGACCCATTTGTGCCCAACACTGGAGGGAGGGTTGATCATCCCTATGATGTCCAGGCCCCGCGACATGAATGGTTGCTCAACTTGAATGGGCTATAGAAGCATGGTAGCCAATTGCTATTTTCCATCAAAAAGTACACACTTCTGGCACTTTCTAACCTAGACATGGGTGTCCTTGAAAAGAGTAGGCCAGAAATAGCCAGCTCTCATTATCTTTGCTGCTGTAGCTCTAGGGGTGAAGTGACCACCTGCTGGCCCATCATGGAACTCAGCCAATACCTTATCAGCTTGGTTTGGGTCAATGTACCTTAGGAGGACCCCAGAGAAATCCCTCCTAAATAATACTTCATCGATCCAAACATAAGGAAGGGACTGGAGTTTGAAATACCTTCTCCCAGTCTTATCAAGACCCTATGGACATTCACCTATGAGAAGGAAACTCTTCATGTCCATCATCCAATCCTTTATGACAGCTGGTTCTTCTGTTGTGGCTGCATCATGGATTAACAAGCTGTCTCTCCTTTCTTGCTTTAAATCTATAGCTAGTTGTTCACATAGGCCTCTTCCTCTCACCAATTTGGTGATCTTTATATCTATGTCGTACTTCATCACTTTGGTAATCCACCCTGCCCTTCTTGCGTTTAAATCTTGATTGGTCAAAAAATCTTTGACACCCAGATGTGGGACCATAAGGTGGATCCTGTTGTTAGACAACATATGCCTAAATTTATTCAGGCTCCACACTACTGCCAGGACATGCTTTTCTACATATGTGTACCTAACTTCAAAGTCCTCTAACCCTTGGTTGAAGAAAGCAAGTGGCTATTTGAGGTCGTCACTGTTAGCTTGGGTAAGCTTGGCAGATATCACTTCCTCATTACTGAAGGTATAGAGGTTGAAGTCTTTGCTGAAGTCTAGGCTAATCAAAGTGGGAGCCCGGGTTATGGCCTGCTTGATGGCCTCAAAGTTGTGTTTTCTCTCAGTTGTCCATTTAAAATCCTCACCTTTCTTTAGCATAGGGGTGAGTGGCTTGACTATCTCTGCAAAATTTGGAATGAATCTCCAAATAAAATTAATCTTGCCAAAGAAACTCTGTAGACTTTTTTTGTGTTTTGGTAGGGACATCTCCAGTATAGAGCGAACTCTCTCATAGTCAATAGACAAACCCTCCTTGGACACAATGTGGCCAAGGAGTTTCCCTTCATGAACAACAAACACACACTTCTTTGGATTAAGAGAGATGCTAAATTCCCTGCACCTTTCAAAAATCTACCTGAGGTTTCCCATTTGTTGGCTCACTTTCTTGGAGAATACCGTTACATTGTCGAGGTATACCAGCACGTTATTATTTATCAAGCCACTAAAAGCCATGTCCATGGCTCGCTGAAAGGTAGCACCAGCATTGGATAGCCCAAATGGCATCTCCTTGTAGGCAAACGTTCCCCATTTTGTGGTGAAGGATGTTTTGTGCTGGTCACAGCCCTGCACTAGAATTTGATTATACCCTGAATAACCATCCAGGAGGGAGAAATGCTCACTACTAGTTACCTTCTAGAGGATTTTCTCCATGCTTGGAAGGGGGTAATGATCCTTTAAAGAGACTTTATTTAAGTCTCTAAAGTTGACACATAGCCTGATCTCCCCATTTTTCTTTCTAACAAGAATAAGGTTGGCCAGCCATGAGGAATGTTTGATTGGAAATATAATTCCAGACTCAATCAATTTGGCCAATTCCCTTTACATGAGGGGCTCAATTATAGGATTGACAAGCCTTTGCTTTTGTGTTACTGGCTTGGCACCTTCTTCCAATTCAATGGTGTGCTGGGCAAGCCTTGGGTCGAAGCCCTTTAAGTCACTGTAATCCTAGGTAAACACATTGGTGAATTCTTGACACAACAGAATGAAAGCTCACCTCTCCTAAAACGTGCAGACCTTGCCAAGTGCTAGCAGCTTGCCCTTGAAGATTTTGACCCTTTCGTAATTTTCTTCTTTGGTAGTGATGCACGCCTTGTCATTTCTCAACAGGTCATCACTATTGAAAATGCTTTCAAGCGTGACCAGACCTTTAAGGAGTTTATTGTTCTTCAACTGAACAATCTGATTGCCATATTGCTGCTGCAGTTTCACCTAGTTGTGTGCTACGAACTCAGCTTCTTCTTGTAGGAATAAGTCTATCTACTGGTCACTTTCAAAGACCTACCAATTTGCAACGTTGTCTGGGATTGAATGCTGAACCACCACTTTCAAGTGGCATGAACCATAGTCTCAACTTATTTCCTTTGAAACGTCAAACTGGGCACCAATTGCTACTAGCCTATCAGCTTGTTTGTTCTGCTCCCTGGGAATAGAGGCAATGTTTAAAGCAAGAAAATCCTCCACCAAGTCCCAAACTCTATGTTTTTAAGACTTCAACAAGGAGTTCTTAGTCAGATTCAGGCCTCTTGATTTACAATTAGTTCACTATCTCCCAGGACTTGTAACTCCCTAATCCCTCTTTTTCTTGCCCATTCAAGGCCATGGATCAAAGACTCATATTCTGCAACATTACTCGTGCAAGAGAAATGAAAACAAAAAGCTGAAAAGTACCTTTCCTTCGAAGGGGAAACCAACATCACCCCACCACCAACGCCTATTTTACTTTTGGAACCATCAAAAAATAGCTACCACAGGCCAAGGTCTTCTTCACTTTCCTTCATTAAATTTGGCATGAAGGCACCTTCCTCGTGCATGCAATAGACTCCAAGGTCTACCTCCTCAATGAATTTGTATGGATCATGCTCGAAGTTATCATATCCCCACTCATCCAAGAGTAAGTCTGTGACTCCTTCAAGAGCAAAAGATGGAGATTGGTCCGTCTGAGATTCTTCTGGGTCGATGACGGTGTAACTGACATTTACTGCCTTAGGTGAATATGGTTCTAGATGGTCTTTGTAGAGTGGCTCATACTCAATTTTCACTTTGGTCCCATACTTGGTTCTGAAAACTAGATATGACCAATTCACTGCTAGATAGCCACCTATCTTTGATGTGAAGTCCCTGGACAAGCAAATTGCAAAATACGGAGGAACATCTGCTACCACTATATCATGGGGAATTGAGAAAGTTGGGCAAGCATGAAATGTCAAACCTAAACCCTTCACAATCCCAACTATTTTTGTAGGTGTCCCATCTAGCTTTAGGACTCCTTTGTTCATTTCTTGATAATTCAATTCCATCTTATCAGCAATGCACTTGGGCATCACTAAGGTGCTGGCCCTGCTGTCAATTATGCAGTTGTACACCATAAATTCCCCAATGATCAAGGATACATAGAAAGGAAGAGTCTTCTCTTCCTTCTTCACCTATCCTAAAGTGGAAGGCTGTCCATTTGTCATCAAGATATTATCAGTGCTGGCTAGGACAGCTTGACAATCTAGCTCATTCAATCCCCTTTTTAACACGTCCTTCTGGCCTCGAAGAGACAACGAATCCCATAAAGAGATATTCACTTCTTCATCTGATCCACTATATTGATTTGAGGAATGCCACACCTCAAGCTTTCTTTGGGGTTGATTCCTAGCTAAACTGGAGGCTGAGGGGCTGAAGGTATAGATGACTACCTGAAATTTGGGGCCTTTGTATTGGAGTGTGATGGAGGAGGTGTTGTTGATGCTTGAATGGTAGCCTGGGCTTCTCCCATTGCCCTTCTCTTAAACCTAATGTTGGCTGCAACATAATCGGCCTAATTATCTACAACACCCACATAATTTATTGAATAAAAATCTTCTTCCAAATGATTTATCAGGGCAGAATCAGGCTGAGCCTGATTGTTACTCGTGCTGGGCTGCATTAAAGGCTCAAAGGCCTGGGATTGAGTGGTTGTTTGGTTGTCTGCATTCTGAAAATAGTTCATCACCTCATTTGTATAGACGGCCTGTTCTTGACCATATCCTAAGGTGAACAACTTGATTGTTCTTGTACTAAATTGTTTCGAATAGGCACCATGGTCTTAGATGATGAAGAGGGACCAGTGCTATAGTTTTGAAATGGCCTAGTTGTAGTGAGCTACCCCTAATTTTGGTTATAATTTTGAAAGGGGGGTTTAGGAGCTTGGCCATATTGTTGATATCCTTGGTTTGGCCTGTTGCTTTGAGCTTGCTGTCTTTTAAGGGCAACAAGTTCTTTTGACATGTTTTGCAATAGGCTTTTAACCTCGTGAAGCTCATTAGATGGAACAATAGCTAGCTTCTCAATGCTAGGCAGGGGAGCAATTGTGGGAGCAACAGCCTGAATTGGGGGCAATAATTCTGGGAAAAGTGGCATGTTAGGCCTAGGGGCAATTTTACTGGCTTGAATCAAGTAATTTTTGGCTACTATGGCGATGTCATAAGCGGCTGGAAGTATATGTCCTCCCATAGATTGGATCATCACAGCAATATCACTATTTAGCACCTTTAAGTAGTACAAGAAAGCATAGCTGGGAGTTGGCCTGATCAGGATGGGAATTTTATCCCAAGTCTTTTGAAAACATGTGTTGAAGTCTTGCATATACTCGTGCAGAGCTCTCTTTATGGTCATCAGCTGCTCAGCAAGAGAGAGGCCATCACTTTTTTCCCCAAAATGATCAATTAACTGAGTGCCCAATTCGTTTCAAGAATGTATGGAGTTCACAGGCAAGGTCCCGTACCAATCAAGAGCCTTGCCTTTAATAGACAGTGCCAGTAGTCTGATGGCAATATTTTCTTCTATTATATTGTGAATATTGCAAAGGTTGGAAATATTCTTCATATGTTCAATGGCTGTAATAGGTCCCACTCCATTGAAAGAAGGCACATTCTTTAGAGTTGTTCCTGGAATTAGATCATATCATGGGAGATTTAGGGGGCTCTCCCCACAAAAAGTTACAAAAGGCAGTGCCATGGCTAGGATCTGCTGTAACTGGGGTTGAGCTGCGTATGTGGCTCTTACAATAGGCCTAGGAGGATTGATTGATGGATAAGGATGAGTTCTTTCAAATCGTAGTCTTTTAGCAGAGTTTAGCGGTAACTCAATGAAATCAAAAGGGACCCCTCTTGAAGCAGACCTTGTGACCTTAGGCATAAAAGATTAAGAAACTGGTTTGGAAAATATAGAACTGAAGCTCTTACCAGTGGAGTCGCCAGATGCTGGAAGACTAAAAATGGTTGTATCAGGACTAACATCAATCCTGAACTTCACTAAATTATAAAACTGAAAGTCCCACTGGGTGTGCCAAAACTATTGACGCAGAAGATTGCACCCAGTGGCAAGAAAATAGGTTCTTGCCTTCTCCTCGCAACATGGAAACTCCTCTCTCACCTGTGGGACGGAAAAGTAGGAAAGGAGAGTCTCTAGTTAAGGGCTAGCTCCCTTTGATGTATCATTGTTTATTTTAGGTAGAGCAAAATATAGACAGGCGTATATGTACAACTATAATAAAAAGGGGGGGAATGGAAAGGGAGAAGAAATGCAAGAAAAGAAACCTACTCTAAGGAGGTGATACGCCAAAATAGTATGACCCTTTCATGCCCACTCTCAAAATCAGAGAAAACACACTTATACGCTTCACCCTTGACGGAAGAAATAGTCTGTAAACTTGACAGGGAGGTACAAAATGAAAGATACAAAAGGAGGAGGTTCACTAAAGGTGTTGTGAGAAGCACTCTGTAGATGATCCCCTCTATTTTTCACTCCAAAGTAGAACTCTTCTCCTATCAGCTATAGATGGCACCTTGCAGATAGTTGGTGTGTTGGTATTGAACCTATGAGAGCATAAAAAAAAATTACTAAAAACAAATCAATACTCAAAACATACACATAATATCTATTCAAGAAGAGGTAAAACTGTGTTTACAGACTTAGGTGCAAATTTTAGTAGGGCTGCACCTTGTAAAATTGTGAAAAGATGATTACAAATGAACAAGTACACAATATATATGAGAAGCAAAGAGGCCCATGTGGCGCTCCCTCTTTTACAAGTGGCATACGTGTCCTTTCATGAAGAGAACAAGTCGCTTAAGGAATTAAATGGACTGTTCATTTTGCCTGTTCAAGACTTACATTTCCTGCTTGGATGACTTACACATTTTTCCTTCCAATTTAATGTGAAACAGAGAATGTGGTTGCACTATTGGCCGCTATCATTCCAAATGATCAATTTGCTGGCACTATTTCACTTGCCGAAGGCGCTTCTCCAATTTTGTGCCAGTTAGACTTAACTGCTCACTCATCACTTACCTGTCGCTCTGCTTGTTTGCCATTCATGCCATCAGGAAATAAATTACCTTGTTTATGCCACTTGGACTGCTTGACTATTCTTTGCCTTGTCACTCTACTTGCCACTTGGAATTTGTCCCCTTTTGGCCTCTTGGCTCCTTGGGTGAACATACTGGTGGGTCACTACATTCTGGCTCTTTCTCTTTTCCATTTACCTCTCTTACAGATTAAAACCCAATGGCTACTCCATTTTTCTAAATTTGGCATTTCTGCAGCCGTCATACTTTGAATATCAATGGATATCCTATTCCTTTAAATTTGACGGCCTCGCGGCCATCATCGGGTCCACGTGGTATCTCCTCGGGCACCTGCAACTTTTCTACCTTTGTTAAATCCTCCCAGGCTTCTGCAGGTAAATTGTCTGTGGACAATTTACCTGGGTCAATTTCCCTGGGTCTTCGCTGTTTGATTTTCCACAGCTTTGTTTCCCATAGAATTTTGTTCACGGACAAAAGTATGCAAAAATTCTTCCGCCAGTCTGACTTTGACTTTGCATTTGGCTGTGCATTTCCGCAGACAAATTGTCTGCAAAAATTCTTTCCCTTTTCTTCCCTTTGTTACTTTGAGGTGCACCCAAATGTTTTGAGAATATGAAGTGTCCACCCTCTGGAAGGGTGGTTGGGACTTGAAGATCCCCCTTGGCTTGGGACAGAC
Organism: Torreya grandis; assembly: GCA_037957365.1. Taxonomy (NCBI): domain Eukaryota; kingdom Viridiplantae; phylum Streptophyta; class Pinopsida; order Cupressales; family Taxaceae; genus Torreya; species Torreya grandis. The sequence goes on along the minus strand of JARHVA010004578.1, from coordinate 658,426 downwards.
CCTTGAACCGAACCTATTGAACCAAAATTTGGTTCAATGGTTCAAAGTTCAACCATTACGCGTTGATGGGGAGTGAACAAAATCCAATGAACCCTTGAATTAAAATGAACCATGCCCGAAACTTGAAAAGTCTTTGAAGTGTCAACCCTCTGAAAAGGCCATTTGACTATGACTGCCCTTCGGTTCAAGGGCATACCCTTGAACCATGCATTGAACCGGCCTGTTGAACCAAGCCATTGAACCCAAAATTAGTACAATAGTTCAATGGCTCAACCAAGCACGCCGATGATCCTTTTGAACCCTTCCATTGAACTAAATGCATTGAACCTTTTCATTGAAATGAACCATTGAACCAAATGCATTGAACCAAAATTTGGTTCAACGGTTCAAGGTTCAAGCATTTAGCTAATGAACTCTTGAACCAAGTTTTGAACAAGCTACTTTGAACTAAGAGACCGAAGCATCTGCTAAATTTCCATGTTGAACCAAGATTGACGAATCTCTTTATTGAACTTTTTCCCTTGAACTGAACCCATTGAACCAAAATTTGGTTCAACGGTTCAACAATGCGTGTCGATGGGGAGTGAAGGCCGATGGATTCTTTCAAACCATTGACGTTGAACCTTCTCCATTGAATCGAAGCTGTTGAACCAAAATTTGGTTCAACGGTTCAAGGTTCAAAGGAGCGCACCGATGAACCAAAAGCCTAGCCTGATGAACTCTTTTGCATTGAACCAGACGTTGAACTTAACCTGATTGAATTGGAAGCATTGAACTTACTACTGGTGTTTGCCAATGGAGATTTCCGTTTGAACCAAGGCACTGAAATAGCCCCAAAAAATGACTAAGTTTTGCAAAACTAAATCTTTTGACTGAAACCACCTGTAGAAGCCTTTGAACCTGTAAAAATGAACCTGCCTATAGAGTCCGTAGATTTTCCTTTTCCTGCACAGTCCACAGATTCAAGCCTACAGAGTCCATAGATTTAGACCTGCAGAGTCCATAGAAATTTTACATATTCATGCATGTTTGAAAACAAATGAAACGACCTCGAACAACAGGGATAGGAGGGGACCGATTTTTGGCCTGTTGGGCGAAAATGGTCAATAGTACACACCTAAAATACCTAATAAAAACTCATACAACTTAACATGACCTTGAACTATTTAAATTTACTCATGAAATTACATCATAAACATTTTTAAATTTAAAATTGATATTTTTGGAGGGAAACTCTCCAAAGACTCTAAATAAATCTAAACACATCTCTAATGCCTCAATAAGGGCTTATTAAGATCTAATAGATTTCTAAGACAATTTGACAGGGCCTTATATATATTCTAGTGGATTATGCTTTTGCATTAGATTCCCCAAGTAAATAAATTTTAGATCCAACTCAAATGTTTATTCTTCTCCTTCCTCTAGTTATATTGTAATAGTACACTCTTTCCTATATTCTTTTTATGTTATAGCAATCTTATTCCTTTACTTGTATCTATTCTTCATTTTTTCCTCCAAGATGAGGATAATTCATTTTTATCCTTCGATTTGAGCTTCCTCGAGAGTTTCATTTGATTCAATTTTATCCTCCTTGACTACAAAACCTAAAAAAATACAACTCAGCTAATAGTTAGATATAAAACATTCAGACTTTTGAGTCTCATATTGCATTCTTGGCCCTTCTTCTTCTCTTTTTCTTCCCTTACTCACCAAACCATGTGTTTCTCCTTCACATTCCATTGTTTTAGTATTTAAAGTATTGTCCAATTCTCTTATTTTCTCTTCCAACTATTATGTACTCTCATAGATAAATAAAGAGTTGGATTTTTATTTCCCAAATACTTGTTTAATCCTTCAAATAGGCATAACAATTGTTCTTCTTCCCTTAATGTCATATTTTCTACCTTATTTATTCTATCTTTCTCATGATCGACTATTACAAATCATAATGACTCATCAAAATCAACACCATTATCACAAAAAAAACTTTCAACTTCACCATGTAACTATTGTTCTTCACAAAACTTGTTCTTATAAAAAAAGATCTATTTTTATGCAATTACACACTCAAATACATTGTCAAAATTAAAATTTAAAATCTTGTTTACCTCCACTTTCTCTTGTTTAGGTTACCTTATCAATATCCTTAATTTTTTTTCAAACTCTTTTTCTCTTTTTGGTTTCTTTTCCTTGCAATAATGTGGTTTAATGACCACTTGGCTACTTTCTTAAACACATACCCCTACTGATTCAAAATTGAATCTTTTTGTCTCTCGTAAAAACTTGAAAAAAATTACTTCATCAACTCTGTATGTTCATATAAGTCTCCTTTTCTTAACTCTCTCTTTTTATTTATCTAATCCATTGTTCCTTTACCAAGATCCTTACCCAAGTCTTTTGTACCTTAGTCTTTTGGGTATTCTTGGGTCCAAACCTATGTATTTTACACATTATTCTTGTGGTCCTTTTCAATTACTTCAGTGAGCCTCTCTTTAAGTCAGTTATCTGCAGCAACTTCTTATACAACACTTCAATAAATAAAAAATAGTGAAAATAATAAATACATGATCTTGCTTGCTTGTTCCAAGTCTCTTTTGCCATAGAGAATCACTGTCCTCATAATATTTAGCCTCACCAAAATCTATATCTTCTCTTCAATCCTCAATAGCTATGCAACTTCCCTTTATAATATTCTCCTTCCAAATCCCTATTAATTTTATGATTTCACAATATTAATTTCAAGTAATACATCAAAATTCAATTACATGTACCTTTGAATGACTACCAAATTTTCCTCTAGTAAGGTCTTCAAACTCTAATATTTTGAATCTCCTTAATGCAAACAATATGATCCTCTTTATCTGCTTTATTATCTCAGCTCTTCTGAGCTATGATACCAATTGATAACAAAGTAAAAGGACCACATCCTTACTCTGATATTTCTAATACCTTCTTAATACTTGCTACAAATAGACTTCATTGTAATCCAAAAATAATCACAAAAGGTATTTTTAGTATTGGTCTTGAAATACCAATGACCATGTTCATTAGAAATATCTTTGACTTCAATGTACCTTTATATTCAAATCAATAAATACTTTCAACGATCTTAAATAGATTGCTTTGTCCTTACAGAGTAATATACATCACATTCATCATCAACCATAAACAATCAAGTGCATTTTTTTCATTCTTTCATCAAGGTTATATAGGAATTATTTATGTGTTTAACTCAATATTCTTTATTTCTCTTTGATCATATAGAAACTCAACACTAAAAACTCAGTTGATAGTATTAATTTACAAATAGGCTTATTAGGCCTAATTTTAGCACTAAGAGATCAAAGCTCAATCCAAACTCTCAAACATATTCAAATCACTCCTTTAAATGCTAATTACTATGATAAATATGATCTCAGTCTATCTATAAATTCATAGCTCCAAACAACACAACTTTCACTCAAAAAAATTATTAATTTGGTCTTCTTGATGACAAACTGTAGATTGAACAATACTTCATCCTCAATATTTCAATAATATAGTAATATTTGGATTGAAGGACAATTTTAATGGTTTAAGATAGTGATGATGAACATTTATAGGTAGTAACACAAATTTAAACATTGGGCAATTCACTAATCACCAAAAAAAATTGATTTAAGCCTAAACTGATACAGGTGTATCTTAGGCCAGTTGGGTTGTAAGACAAATGTTTTGACTCTTAATAGGTCAAAACCGTAAAATATGTATTTTAACTATTAAAACCAACTTTTAAAAGTCTATTTAAACAAAACAAACATGATCCAAATACTATACTAGATTATATAACTGAAAATAGAAAAAAACTCTTCTTAATTATTTACACAAGTGTCTCATTGATAAGTATCTATAGGTGGACTTAAAAAAAATCATATATATCTAAGTATTTATAGCTCCTAATGGACTAAAAATAGTTTTATTACATCATAAATTCTTTTTCCTAACTTTTACACAAGTTTTAGATCAGTTGACTAAATATTTTAGGAATTAAGAGCTTTTTAGAGACCAAAACTCAAATACAAATTACATAGGAAATAAGAAAGCTAAGAGAAATGAATTAATAGTTCATAAATATTGTTGATATTTTTCCTAATTTAACATATTTATCATGGTTTTAGATTAATCCTCTAGGTTTTTAGATATAAAATATGAATCCATCGCACATTATTCATGTGCAATAAAACCCTTGTAGGTGACCATAGGTGATTGTATATGCAAAACTCAATTTACTCCTCCATCTTCTCCAATACCTAAGTCAAATACATACAACTCTTTGTGAATATTTCGAGATCTTTGTGTATGATTATGTATAGGGTAAACACATATAATTTTAATGTTTCTTAAGACATAAACATCATAATGAATGTCTAAAATACATCAAAATCATTTAGCATGGATTCACCAAGATACAAACACACTAAAGACATTGATATGAATGATATTTAAACATGTTTTATATAATAATACATTTAATGTTTTCTAACCTATATATGCTAGACTTGTTTATTACTATTGCCTCTATAGCTAAAACAAATTGTCTTTTTCTTAATTCTTGAACTTGTCCTTGTATGTCTCCCCTATCAGTTTGTTGAACTACATACTAATCTTTGAAATTTACCAAACTTTTCAAGATTTGACTTCATTCACCTAGGTTTAACTTAACAAACTAACCTCATATGTAAGTATTTGTAGTTACATTGACTATTTAGGGTAAAAGAGATGATTATGACCTATATAAGGTTTAGAAGACTTTTAATATGTTGCATACACCTAAAATACCTAATAAAAACTCATACAATTCAACATGACCTTGAGCTATTTACATTTACTTATGAAATTACATCCTAAACATTTGAAAATTCAAATTTGAGATTTTGTGAGGGAAACTATCTAAGGACTCCAAATAAATATAAACACATCTCTAATGCCTCAATAAGGGATTATTAAGACCTAATAGATATCTAAGACAATTTTAGAAGATGTTATATACATCCTAGTGGATGATGCTCCTGTATCAATATCATAAAAAAAACATCCATATTGGAGAAATTAATGTAATCAATTATTAAAAGAATTTTAGATTGGTCAAGAAAATATATTGGGGGAGTGGGACTATGATTCTTTGAAGATAAACAAAATAAAAACCATGGGGATTTATTAAATATATGAAACCAACAAAATAAACAACATATAGTCCTATGAAGGGATGTCACCTAAAGTCTAATTGTTGGGATCCTAATCTACACTCAAAATGTCATCCAGTTTCCTCTTAACATGTTCATTAGTTAATTTCCTTTTACATCTATTTATATCCATTACTGAAGAAACACAAACATTCGAATATAATGAGATGCAAGTTCATTGGTTCGTAAATCCTTTTTGTAACAAAATGGAAAATAAGAGACCATGATACAAAATGTAAATGGTATTATATAGATAAGAAAAATGTAATACAATATACACATTATAATAACATGGAAGATAATATACCATTATACAAAATGTAATGGGTATTATAAAGATAGGAAAGATGCAAGGCATTATACATATTATAATAAAATTGACAACATTAGATCATTAAATAAACTGATGGTTCATTGGTTCATTTCCTTTAATATATTGATATTGGCAAGACTATAACATTACACATAATGTAACATGGGTATTATATAAACAAGCAAGAAGTAGGGAATTATATAGACTACAATAATATAGACAATTATATAGACTGATGGTTCTTTGGATCCTTTCCTTTATGTATCAAAATGGATAAAAATAGACCATTACACAAAACATAAAGGGTATTTTATAGAAAATCAAGATGCAGGGCATTATATAGAATCTAATAAAGGGAATTATACAACTAGTGAATATATATACAAAATATGTGTATACCGTTACAAAAAATGTAAAGGCTATGAGTTTTCCCTTACATCTAGGAAAGTGGATAAATGTACTTGAAATGAAGATGTTGTTTTTGTATAAAGTTACAATGTGACTATATACCAATATAATATGCTCAAATGAGCAAATCAAGATGTTGTCTTATAGGGGGATCAGAGGGGTCTCTATCATGATCTCTTTTTTATTGTTGGGCTGGTTTAAAATAATGCATTTTTATGATGACATGGACACTCAAAATTTGAATATGATTGTAATAACTAATTGTCACATTATGGTTCATAAATCCACATTATATATCATTATGAACCATAAAAACATGACACTTGTATATAATACATGAAATGAGGCATAAAAAATGTAAAAGATATAGGATAAATTCATATTTGATTAAAATAACTAAAAGTCTATGTCAATGAAATTCATTATCATTGGTATATAGCATGGTTGCATGCATCATGTTACAGTAGTAAATCTAGGATAGAATTGATAGGAGTCCCAATTGATGAACATATGTATGTTTAGGGTAAGTGTATGGAATTGGTGGATAAAAAAGGGCCTACTCGTGGACATTTATTTCTTAAAATTTGAAAAATCTCAACTTTTGTTGATTATTTGAGATGGCTACACTAAAAATTTGAAGATTGTATAAGAACAAGAATTGTATAATTTTGAGTCTAGTTTCCAAAATATAAATTTTGTTAAAAAATGGTTAAATATAAATAGTTAAAACATCTAGAATTTTAAGAGGAACTCATTTTTTAAGAAACCAAAGTAAATAGCCATTCATATGGCGCAACCTTTTTATATGAAAATTTAGTATTTTTTGAAACCCTTTTGTATAAATTTATATAAGATTGTCTAGATTGTGACATATTTTTTAATGAATATATATTTTTTATTAATATTAAAACTAAATAGATCTTTAAAACTAAACAAAAAAATAGATATATGGGCATAAGACCTCCATAACTACCTCAAAATAAAAAGAAAATTTAGTTTTTTTGAATGAAAATAGAGTAAGGCATAGTTTGTGACCATATAACTTATTTCACATTTATATAAATGAAAATAGAATTAATTAAACATAGATAGTCAAGTATATTTTTATCATTTACTGCCCTAAAAATCTATAGTTATAAATCAACATATATATAAACCTTCAAAAAATCCAAAAATTAAAAAAATCATATAATAAATAGGAGAGCATGCCTGTCATCATGTTGAGAATTTTATGAATTGATTCGTTGAAATTCATATCATATTTCATGATGGAAGTTGATTTTTTAAAAATATCTCAGATTTTGCTTTGTGTTGATAGGTACAAGCCTTTGGCTTGACCTTCTAGGCCAAACGGCTTGATATTTGAATTGCAACATAGCATAGTGTGTATGTGTTATAACTGGTATACATTATGTTACCATTACACACAATAATAAAAAATATCTATTCATACATGTCTGTGTTAATATTTATATCTATTCACATTCATAATTTTATGTTTTTATTATAAATTGGAGTGTGTCAATATATACACTACTAAAAAAGGACATAATTGATATAGTGATGCGATTTTGGTGAATTTTCATCTGTGAACATAAATTTAAATATATAAAATATGATCTATGGTTCAACCAAGCCCAGTTTAATAAATAAATGAATAAGAGAGTCAATTGTGGAGGAAATTAAGGACAATTTGGACCCCTTTCATGTAATTGTGAATATATGATGTATTGGGATAAATTATCATAGATTTTTCTATCAAATATATTTTGCACCCACTTTGTGTTGTAATATTTATAGTATATATGAATCTAACGACACAATGGGATCACCTCCAAGTTGTGGGACCTTGGAAAATTGAGGTGAACCTTTGGAGAAGGTTGGATTCCTTTCACAAAGCTTAGTGCAAGTGATACATAACCAATTCACTTCAAACTTTATCTTATTAGTGATTTTATCCTAACTAGGGTTTTAATTTGTGAGGAAAAACGTTTATAAGGAAATTTTAAAACTAGAAATGGTGATGCACCAAAGGATTCTAGTGGAAATTATTTCTTGCTTTGATTTAACATAGTTGAACAATAATATATTGAAATATCTGGAGGCACAACCTTACACGAGTATGAAATCAAAGGTAATATTGGGCGTTTTATCAAACAAGGAACAATGTTTCAGTTTTTCCTCAACAAAATTTCAAAAGTGCAAAATAGATACCACAACTAATTTTATATGACTGAAAATGAGACTTATATCATTCAAAAGTGTAATAAAAACTATACATACACAAGGATAACACAAGATAAGGAAGGCAAAACCTTAGTGTATTAACATTCTCTAGGTTAAAACATATAGATAAATTTCTAAAACTAAGAAAAAAATTATATCAGCAAAAATATCCATGGATTACGTAGGAAACCCATGTTTATAAAAATAAATCACTCACTTGAGAGAGAAGAAGTCAATAACCCTTACACTTAGTTATGGATCAAGAAATTAGGGGGTCTCGATACAAATATCATCATTCCCAGCTTGACAAGGCATCTTTGGTGGAGTATGAGGAAGACAATGGTTGGGTACTTCACCAAGTGTTTAAAACATTGTTGGAGTCTTCTAGTAGAACCATATCTCCTTGAGTTTAGTTGAATAAATTTATCCCAAATAAAGAGGTGTCAAAATGAAGTTCATGACTTGGTCACTATTATAATGATTTTAAATAATTTTTTTAATGTCTAGATATTTTAAAATATAATATGCAAAACCTAATGTGTAAATTATAGTTGAGACATTTACAACTTTTAAGTCATTCAAATTATCAAAATGAAAAGTGATAAATACAAGTTACACTTTTTCAACTAAATCTTTATAAAAAGACAATTGAAAATTACAAGTATCTCTTTTTCAAATTAAAGTTAAAAGCTATCAAAAATGATAGTGGAAATTTTCAACTTACATCTTTACAATGTATCTTACAAAATTTGTAGTTTACAAAATGTATTTTATCAATTAATTAAAAAATCAATCAACAACAATATCATCTAAGGATTCCTTATCCTTTTTTGCTTGTATCTTCTCGATGTAATCATCAAAGTTGATGAATATTTTTTGTAAGCACTCTTGATTAGGACCAACTATGTAAATATTAATGATATCACATTCTTTTGTTACCTCAAATAATTCTCTAGAAGAGGCTCTGTAGACTTGGATATCCTTTCCAATTTGATCGAGTGTATTATGGTACTTCATGAATCAGTGGATAGAATCCAAGCTTAATGTTGTGTCTTTTGTTGACTCCTTTTTAATCACCTCTTTGAATTTATCCTAGACCTCCTAAATAGGAAGAGGGTTATTATTGTAATCTGCTACCTTACATGATAATATACAAATTGAATACTCAATGTCATACATCACATATGTGGCCTTGTCACTTATGCTATTGGCGTTATTAATATTTTCATTAATTATTCTAATTTTGAATTTGGCTACCATCTCTAACTCATCATGCTCTAATGGATTTGTTATTATCTTTTCAGACATGAGGGTGTCACTCTATATCTGGGCAATGGCCTGAAACATAGAAAAGTATAGGTTTAGCCTTCAAACCTCTTCCTCATATTTATTAATTTCTACCTTCAAAGATGACAAGTCATCCTTGAATGTATTTTAATAATCCATGGCTAATCCTATCACCCTTTTTCCTTTGGTGATTAATTCTTCAACCTTGTCTCTTGTAGCTCTACCCATTGTACCAATCTCTATCATTACATCAATTTTTTCTTTACTGGGGAACTAAGATAGAGAGATTGAGTTGGTTGAGTTGATTTAAGTTGATTTGATGGGTTTGTAACCTTCATCAAGGACATGTGCATAATATGTCAAGTGGTTAGTCATAATTGCATTGATCATACCTAAGGTATCGAATCTAACACTATCCCTTTCTCCCCTTCTCAAGTTCAAATAGGAGAAGAAGAGATCAAGGAATTGTTGAAAAAGGATTTGATACAGAAAAGACATAGTGAATGGGATTCTCCTACATTTTATGTGAATAAACACTCAGAACAAAAAGGAGGGAAAATGAGACTAGTAATAAATTATAAAAAGCTCAATGATTGGCTTATACCTATCAGGTATCCAATTCCTAACAAGACTGTTGTTATCAACAAGCTGAAGGAATGTTGCATTTTTTATAAGTTTTACTTGAAAAGTGGATTTTGGCAAATTTCAATAGAACCTAAAGATACTTATAAAACTACATTTATCTTTCCAATCTTAGATAGGCATCATGAGTGGAAGGTTATGCCTTTTGACCTGAAAAATGCTCCCTCTAAATTTCAAAAATTTATGGATGGAATATTTGGCCATGCTAAGATTTTTTTATCTATATTGATGATATATTAGTTCTTTAAAAATATTTAAATAGTCATCTTATACATTTTAAAGAATTTACTAATCTTTGTAACTAGAATGGGTAGGTTTTAAATGATAAGAAAATGGAGATAGGCAAGATAGAGATTGAATTTCTTGGGTTAAATATATGTCAAAATAATATTGCATTACAACCTCATATTTTGAATTCTTTAGAAATATTCCTAGATGAAATAAAAGACAAAACCCAATTATAGAGATGCCTTGGATCTCTGAATTACTACTCTCCATTCTATAAAGATTAGGCCAAAGATAGGAAAATATTATAGAAAGGGTTAAGAAAAGACTCAAGCCCATGGACTACTGAAATGACACAGGCAATCAAAATAATCAAGGAAAAAGTTAAAGAACTACCAAATCTCAAACTACTAGGAGAAGGTCTAATGATTTTGGAAATAGATGCTTCAGATGAAGCATACGGTTGAATAATTCTAGAGAAAACTAAACATGACAGAGAAGAAGTCTAATATTACTACAATGGAACATGGAACCTAGCTCAAAAGAATTACCATTCCACTAAAAAAGAACTATTAGTAGCAAAGCTATGCATGTTCAAACTAAGGATCTTTTTGCTCCCAAAGAAATTCCTCTTGAGGACAGATCTGTTATAGTTTGAATCTATCATTAGAAAACCCCACACCCATCATGTTGGGAACCAGATAATGACTAGATGGGTAATATGGTTTTCTAACTTTGAGTTTGATGTTCAATACAAAAAAGGAACTACTGATTGTTTAGCTGATTTGATGTCCAGAGAAGGATGGAAATGATATTCTCATAAGTTTTGTACTAATCATGTTTTGATGTTTTAGGGTAATGAAGGACCTGATAATTTTTATTATGATATTTTTCTAGAAGATCTTACTCAACACGAAGAAGAAAGAATGGATTCTTATCCATGTAGAAACCCAAATCAAAGAACTTCTTGGGCTTGCTATTGAAAAGATTTTGTCAAAATATTTCTTTGTCAATGCCTACAAGAACTTTCCTAATGCTGACAGAAGGAGATGGACTAGATTCTGTGATATGGATCGCAGAATTATCAGGATACTCAGGAGACAATTATTACTTGTAGAGTTCAAGATGATCAAAACAAAGGCAATTTTCTATGGAGAAGTCTATATCTGTATGAGCATCAATCAGCTTACAAGAAGCTTTCATGACAGACCAATTGATATACCATATGATCAATGGGAAAAGTTAACATGGGATCAATGGCTTTAAGAATATTCACCAACAACTTTAAGCCTTTGGCTCAAAATTTGTGTCATCCATGAAGAATTAGGTGTTTATGATACTAATATTTTGCTCAAATTTACCGGTGATCACCTGTATGATGAAAAAAAAAATTAAGTTTTGTTTCAAAGATTTCATATATAACCATGAGAACAAAAAAGTTAGATATACATTTCAAAGAAAGTTTTGTGAACTTCTAGAAGATGTTGATACCATATTAAGCAATGAATTTATTGCAGCAAATCCCAATCACCCTGATAAAATTGAAAGATTTATCCTTGACCTTCATGAATCACATGCATACTCATGGGATGACTATGTGCATGACACTTATCATAGGCTGAGAATGACAAAAAAATGTAAAGGGTATTATATAAAAAATCAAGATTCAAGGCATTATACAAACTATAAGAAAGGGTATTATACAATATGTATATGCATGTTTGTATGTATATACTACATACATACATACATACATACATGTATGCATACATAGATACATAGATAGATAGATACATACATACATACAATATGTATGTATGTGTGTGTGTGTATCTGTGTATGCATGTATGTGTGTATGTATATGTGTGTGTATGTATGTTAGATACATACATACATATTTTGTGTGTGTGTGCGTGTGCGTGTGTGTGTGTGTGCGCGCGCATGCGCAATGTATGTATACATACATACATATATTTTATAAATATTGTGAATAATTGATCTATGTTTACTATTACAAAGAATGTAAAAGATGTGAGTTTTCTCTTACCGCCAGGAAATTGGATAATCATTAACTTGATTAAGTTATCGACAAAAATGAATACAATAAGTATTTTTCAAGACCACAAGAAACACATGTACTAAGTATTATGTTAATGAAAACATAATGTCGAGAGAAACATTTTACTAAGTTATCCATGCCCTATGTCACTCTTTCCATTATGAACAAGAAATTAAACATTGTAAATAATCATTCATATCACCATTTAAGGGAATAATTATAACCACACTCAGCATGAGCTTTGTCATAAAAGATTCATTCAGGTTTAAAGACTAAACATGGTAAGATCTTAAAATCATTCCCAAACAAGCATACCACCAAGTTTAATTATTTAAAAATATAGTCATTGGGTTTCCATGATCCTTATATTATTAACTTGATAGAGTTATCAACAAAAAAATAAAATACGTGTTTTTTGAGCTCACAAGAATCACTTATATTGAGTACTATGTTAAAAAAAATATAACATTGAGAGAAACATAGTATTGATTTATCCACCACCTATGTCTCCCTTTCCATTAGTAGGAGGAAATTAAACATTAGAAACATCCATCCAAATCACCATTCAAGGGAATAATTATTACCACCCTTGGCATGAGCTCAGTCATAAAAGATAGATGAACATTTAATTGTTGAATAGGGTGAGATCCTAAAATCATTCCTAAATAAGCTCACCATAAGGTTTAAGTAGTCAACAATACAATCAATGGGTTTCTATGATCCTTCTATTATTAACTTAATTGAGTTATCAATAAAATTGAACACAATAAGTGTTTTGCAAGCCCACAAGAACCAATTATACATGCCCATCCTTCAAATCAACACATTAATCAGTAAACAACTAAGTATTACTATGTTGATTGTGTTGTTAATTTCATGAAGGAATTAATGATTGGTTAGGGCATAGTTTGTTTTATGTTTACTATATTGTTGACTACATGAAGTAATTATTCATTCAGTAGGGAAAAATAATTCATTCAATGCATAATATATGAAATATTTAATATAATTATGATATGATACATAACATTCATTGAATGCATAAATTAATTCAATGCCAATTACAAATTAAAATATAAATCACACTCTTATACTTTACTTCATAGAATAGGGCATTAGTACATAGGTCATTTTAATAGGGTATTATAACATTACAATTATGTACAAAATCAATAGGGGATTAGTAAATATTATAATAGGGAATTATATTAGTACAATAAAGTATAAAATCAATTAAGTGTTTCAAAACAATATCCATGAATGTATAACCAAGAGTCTTCATAATCTTAGTTTACATATCTAGTTAGTAAATAGACCAGGGATCCACATTCCAAACATTTAAATTATTTTATAGTGTAAAGCTAGAATACAAAGTTATATTGGTAAAATTAATTTATATGTATCATATCAAACAATGATTGTGTTTAATTCATACTTTTTGAATGAATTGTATGTATCATATCCTAATTACATAAACTATCCAATAAACAATGATGCAAAAAAATATGTTGAACTTCTAGAGGCCATAAATTTTGGTTTGTAACTCCATTTGAGTACATCTTCATTCTAAGACGACCATATCAAAAATTCCAATGCATCCACAACTAGCCCTTCAAATTATGGGACATTTTTTATATTTTTCAAAGGCCATATATGACCATCTGAGGGTCTAGAATTGTAGTTTAATTTTATTTTTGGGTTTTCTTATAAATTTAGAAATTGTCTATTTTTATAATTAGACTTGAACTTTTATTGAAATTCATTGGATAGGTTAATTTAGTGTTTAGTTTATTTATAGATATATTTAGAGATTCATGTGGTTGCATGCAAAAGTTACTAAAAATAACAACTAATAAAAATAACAGGTCGAGTTTTATTAATTTTTAGAGTTCCAAATTTTGTATGCAAACTCCAATTCTGTGTTGAGGTTTTTTATGCATGTTTTTAAATTATTTTAATCATTAAATATGAATCAATATTGATTATTATTTATAATATTTTCCTAATTTACTTTTATTTAGATTAAAATTATTTGGGTTCATTATTTGGTATCAAAGCAAGTTTGAATCTTGGACATGTGAGTGATGGTGAGAAGATGAGGAGGAATCACTCAAATGAACTATAGTATGGAAGAGTTGTAGAGGAAAGTAGAATAATTAACCAAGATCATTATGAATCAAATACAAAGGAGATAAGAAGATGATGTAAAGTATGACACAGATCATGAAGGATCAATTCCATAAGAGGAGTAATAATAATAGATTTCATAAATGGAAGATATGATGGTTAGAGATTTAGAGGGAAAGAACCAAGGAATCAAGGTTGGAATTATAGATTATGGTGGATGTTTAAAACTTGGGGAGTTGATAGATTGGATGAACAACATGGAGAATTTTTTTGAATGAAGAACTATGGGAAAAGACAAGAAGGTAAAGTTTACATGCATGAAATTGAATGGTCATGCAATATTTTGGTGGGATCACCAATAGAAATAAAGATAAATAAAAGGTAAATAGAAGATCGATTCATATAAAAATATGTAGAATAATTTGAGGGAGAAATTTCTTCCTATGGATTATGAATACAACCTTATACAAAATATTTGAAATTTTAATATAAAAGGATGATATTATAGAAGAGTATATATATGATTTTTATAATCTTTATATATGCATGGCACATGATTATACATAAGAGAATATGAATGCAAGGTATGTAAATAGTTTCAATTTTTCTATTCAAGATGAATTAATCATGTATATAATATTTTACATGGAGGAAGCTTATTGGTTAGTGATGCATGAGCATCAAAGAAATAAAACATAATTATTGAGTATAGGTCAAATTTGGTCAACCTTAGCATGAAAATGTGTTTAAAGAGACCTTTCAAGGTATATTTATGTATTTGGTGTCATTCGGAGTCACCAAGAGTCCTAGGAGTGAGTTTTATTTGTGTGTAGAGTTTTCCCTCAAAAACTAATAATTTAAAAACTCAAATGTTTTAATTAAATCAATAGTGAAAAAATTATGGTCATAAGGTTAGGATTAAAGTTTTGGTAATGTGACCAAAAACTTCACATTGAAGTTATAATGAATGAAGTTTATCTTTTAACTTCCATAACCAACCTTGAAGTTGGTTGAGGAGAGTGGTACATGAGTAGTAGGTAGGATAATGTGAGAGGAGATAATAGGTTTAGGAGAGAGATATACAAAAAGAGGAGAGGAGAATCTAAAAGGGGAATAATTTACAATACTCCTCAAGAGATGACAAGCCCAGGTGTTGGGCTCCAAATATAATGTTGGTTGGTCAAATGAATCAAAAGTTAGTTTTGTTATGTTTAATTCTCTCTCAATATGTATATTGATGATTAAATATCATAAATTGTTTTTGGAAGGACCTTGAGGCCATAATCATTCTATGTTTGTGTTAAGTTGTAGGTTTAGAAAAGATTGTAGGTTACAGTTTGATAAGGAGTCTTGGGGTGACTTCTTCAAGTTGTCTAGATGAAGGTTGCACTTCACATTATTATTTGAAATATTTTAAGATCATATGGATCCTATGAGGATTGATTGAATGTTCATAAGTGTTTCTATATTAGTTAAATATAGTGTTATTCAATAACCTTACACTTGCTTATGACAATAGGGTCCAAAGTTAAGTGAATATTATTTATTGAAACATAGGTGATCATCTGTGCTAGAGATGATCTGTGGGAAGGAAAATTTGAAAATAAAACATATCATTTGGTATTAATATATGAATAAGGATAAAATTTAGTATATATTACATGCATAATCAATCATAAGTAAAGCCTTGAATGCACAGACTCCAAACCCTATTTTAGAAGATTATGAAAGGACACACATTTAGATAATGAAATGATAATTTGGGTAATGATTTATTGATTCATATAGTGAAAGTAATATATATGTTATTTTAGGAGAGATATAAATTTTTAAATACAAACATATTTTAGACATTACACAGTTTGGGTACCCTGTGTGTTTAACACAATCAAGACCCATATTTCCATAGTCAAGTAGTGAGGAAATACTTTCTTGCATAAAAACTGTATGTTATTAATTATAATGGTGTGTATGGATGTTTATAGGTGTAAATAAGGTAATTAAATTTTTTAAATCCCTTAAGATAGTCCTTAACACTCATTTATATACAAACCATGTTGTCACAATCCTAAATATGACTCAAAGAACCTATGTTTTGATGGTTAAAAGAGAGAACAAAGAGAAATGAGATGTCTCACATATTTTATGAGGTGTGTATCATTTAAAAATATATACATGTGTCATTTTTGTGCTTTTATAATTTTTATAAATCAATAAAGTGAATTAAATAAGCTCTCGGCCTGTGCAAAAGCCTAAGTAGGGTTTGAAGAGCAAAAATCCCATAGAAAGAGTTTTAATAATTAGAAATTAGTGAAAATTCATAATATGATATTTTTTGTGTATGGAAAATTATAAAGTGGTTTTGGATTGAGAGAATATGGAAAATTATGGGTTTGGTGATTGTGGGGTTGAGATAGGGCTAATTAAGCTTAATTAATAAGACACCTACAAAGGAAGTACCCTCTAAAGGTAGAGTTAGGCCCTAAAATTTAATTATGAGTTTTAAGAAGATAGAGGGTGATGTAATATATTATTATATCCTATGTAAGACTAATATTTTTCTCAAACCAAGATAAAATACACAAAGAAGGCTACAACAATGATAAGGTCATTTAGAGCTTGAAGGGTGAAAATGAGTGATGAATTATGTTTTAATGATTTAAAGAGGTTAATATAGCTATTAAATTATAATCTAAGACCATCCATTAAAATATATTGTGTCCCTGACACCTATATGAAGATTTAGACCTTGAGACCCAAAAGAATTGCTTAGTGGACAATAGTGAAAGAGTTGAATGGTAAAGAGAGATAAAGGCTACGATTTCAATTTGTAAATGAATGTGATTGACAATGAGTGTGATATAAAGACACCAATAAGTGTATATAAAGTGTATATGGTACATGTATAAACAGAAGTAGGATATTCTAAAGACCAAAAGAAAGAATGGATTAATGTTGACATCTTGGAGACAAACATAAAAAGTGAATGTGATCAGCTAAGTTTAGAACCAGATAATGAAAATTTGGATACTTATTTATAATACCTATACATCATTTGGTATTAGATCAAGGTAAGCTCTTGGTTTGGATTTGTTGTAAGTTTTTCAAGTTTGTCGATTTGAGATAAAGAAGATGTTCTATGAGGTATGCATGAGGTAACCTTGCAAGGTGTTGTGGGAGAAGAGAATGTTACAAGTCTGATCTATTGAGATAATTAAATGTGAATTGTAGAATCTATAAGGAAGAAATAATATCCCCAAATTCCTATGAGAAGGAGTAGAATCTAGTCAAGAAAGGACTAGTGAAGAAGAAGTAAAAAGAACCTTGGAGCTCAAAGTGAGAAGCGAGAAGAGGAAAGAATCCAAGAAAGAGTCAAGAAGGATAGGGAGAGGACTTAGATAGAAGATTAAAATTAAGGGAAACATCCAATAGAGGTCTAAGAGGCAAGATTGATAAGTTTGATAAGAGGAAGGTCTAGATAAGCTTAGAAAGTAAATAAAGTGAGAGAAGATGGATGTAGAAAGAGAAGTGGAAGATATGAGAAGAGATTTGGGGGTAGAGTATTAAGAGGATAGATCTCATGATGAATATCTTGAAAGGACCAATAAACCAATGGATTGGTTTTAATGTGAGAAGAAGGGTCAAGTGGATACTAGAGTCACTTATGGAAGAGAGAAGGCACAAGATGAGTGTCTTCAAGAATGAAAATAAGAAAGAGAGGACAGCCCATATAGGCATGAGGGATGAGATGTTGCCAAGTCAGAAACAAGACAAATAGATAAATAAGAGAGTTCTCATTGAAGAGAATAAGAAGAAGATTTAAGTTCCAGGAGGAGCACTTGAGAGTAAAGACAAGAAGAAGAGATGGAGAGTGTCTATGAAAAATACATGCAATGATAATATATGGTCTCTTGTTTTAGATTTTCAAGTTGATTTAAAGTTTATGTATGCAGGTATGAAGACAAGTTTGGTGAAGGCAAGGCATAAGGCCTTAAAGCTAGTGAAGGATGAGCCAAGAACATCACCCATAAAATGGAAGGAAGATGACAAAGACATAGAACATCTTGTATAAGACACAAGGATGGATATTTAAATCATTCCACATGTTTAATATAAATTTGAAGAAGAATATTATGATGCCTCACCAAGTATAACAAATGAAACCAAAGATATAGTTCATCAAAGAGATAATAAGATCACCCATGAAGACCTGAATGAAGAAATAAGCTTTCAGTAGTCATCTTTGAAGGTCACTGAGTGTTTGAACTTTGATTTTGATTACACCTATTAATAATAAAAGGTTAATATGAATATTAGGAGAAATAAGGACAAGGTACAATCCTCAAGGAGAGAACAAGGGCATGGATATGTTTGGCCTAAGTGGCTGAAACAAATAGGTGGTGAAAATGAAGAGGAGAACCTCAAGCAAGAGGTCAATCCAATCAATAAAATAAGTGGAAAACAATAACAAAAATGGAAGCAAATAATAAAGGTCAAAGAACACCAAGTTGGTAAGAGAGGTTAACAGGGCATGAAATAAGAAGGAGATGAAATGAGAAGCAAGTGGAAATCTAGGAAGGTAAAAGGAATCAAGTGGGTTCAAAAGAGCATGAAAAGAACACAAGAGAATAATATTATAGATGTGTCCTATGAAATCATGAATACTGAATAATATTACAAGCCTACAAAGCAAACAAGAGAGGCAGTGCAAGCAAACCAATCCAATGAGTTGAAGGGACAATTATGTGAATAAGAAGATGATTACATAAAAGATAAGTGTTATCAAAGTTTGTTTTCAAATATTTTTTATGATGATGTATATGAATTTGAATCCAATAATTAAGACATTTTATATATGGAAACACTTACATTAATGAATGTGTTGATGTAAAGACAAGGTGGAGATGACACATCTCATAGAGTGCTTGATAAGCGTGGTGTGAAAAAAAATGAATTTGATATGAATCTCATGAAAGAGTGAGTCCAAGGACAAGAAAAAGATCAATGTGGACCAAGATTTGATGAAGATTGTGAAGAGGTGGATGCACTCAAATTGAAAGAAGAAATGGAGATGTCAGAAGATATATTCAGTCCATATAAGGAGTTAAAATAAGGTGAAGTATGGCAAGAAAAGATCATTAATGAGCTCAAATAAGCATCAAGAATGGATCAACATCGAGAAGCATAAGGAGTTGTGCAAACATGGCCACAAGCAAGCAAGCTAATTAGGAAGCAAAGGGAGTATGAGAAAATAGACAAGCTGAGTTATTCAATTGGGTAAGCTAAATTTGAGTTAATAATTGTTAAGTATGGACATATAAATTTAAATATATGTCAAACAATATTTTATTATGTTGAGGATGAATGGCTCAAGAATTTAATCTTGCACAATGAGCAAGGTCATAATAAGAGGCATCAAAAAGAGTAAAAATGTAAAGAAAAGGTAGAAAAAGAGAGTATAATGGAGAAAATGATAGAGGTTTACATGAATGATAGGCTATTAGAGCCTAAGGAAGAATATGCTAGCATAACCAAGGATAGAACATCGCTAAGAAAAAAATCATCAAATGTAATTAATGAATGAGAATACCATAAAACAAGAATGAGAAAGAATAATAAGCACCATTTGATTTTATATGAGTATGGTCAAGGACAAATGCACTTTTAAAAGAGTGAAAATGTAGAAAATAAGGAGCTACAATAATTGGAACACCTCATAGAGGTAGAAGATGCATTGACAAAGAGACTAGACAAGGCCAAAAGGAAGAAGTAAAAGAATCTAGTGAAGAAAAAAGAGAAAGAAAGGAGTAATATCAGTCAAGTGAACATGAAGGACCCTCAAATAATAAATTTTAAGGAAAAAAAAAGCCAGTGGCACTAGTTTTTTTCCCTCCTGGGGAGTATGATGTAGGAGCATCAAAGCAAGAAGACATCATTTATGAGCATAGGTCAAAGTTGGTCAACTTTAGAATGAAAATGTTTATCAAGAGAAATTTCAATTTCCATTTATGTATTTTAAGTCATTTGGAGTCCCCAAGATTCCTATGAGTGAGTTTTGTGGGTGTTTGGAATTTTCCCACCAAAACCAATAATTTGAAAATTCAAACATTGTCATTAAGTCAAGAGTGACCAAAGTATGGTAATAAGTGGTTAAGTGAGAGAATTTTGGTGTAGAAGGTTTAACAAGCCTTGTAAAACATGTTTTAAGTTATATATGTCTATGTTATAATTTTATGAGTCAATTTTTGGTAATGTGACCAAAAACCTCAAGTTGACGTTGTAATGAAAGAAGTTTGTCTTATAACTTCCATAACCAACCTTGAAGTTGGTTGAGAAGGAGAGTGGTACATGAGTAGTATGTAGGAAAATTTGAAAAGAGAGAATATTTTTAAGAGAGATATCTCCAAAAAGAGGAGAGTATAATCTGAGAGGGGAAGAATGTACAAGACTCCTCAAGAGATAAAAATCTTAGGTGTTGGGATCCAAATGTAATGTTGGTTGGTCCAATGAATAAAAGTTGTTTTTGTTATGTTTCATTCTATGTAAATATTTATATTTATGGTTATATAACATAAATTATTTTTGTAAGGATCTTTAGGCCACAATCATGCCAGGTTTGTGTTAAGTTGCAGGGTTAGAAAAGACTGTAGGTTATAGTTTGTTAAGGAGTCTTGTGGTAACTTATTCAAATTGTCTAGATGAAGGTTGGACTTCACATTATTTTTTGACAGGTTAAAATATCATAAGGATACTATGAGTATTGATTAAATGTTCCTAATTTTTTCCAACTTAGGTAAATATATTGTTGCTCAAGAACCTTACACTCACTTATGACAATAGGGTCCAAAGTTAAGTGAATAGTATTTACTGAAACATAGGTGATGATCTATGCTAGAGATGATTTGTGGGATGGAATGATTGATAATAAAACATAGAATTTGGTATAAATATATAAATAAGGATAAAATTTATTATATTTTCCCTACACAAGCAATCACAAGTAAAACCCTGAATGCGTAGACTCCAAACCTTGTTTTAGAAGATTATGAAAGGACATGCATTCAGATAAAGAAATTATCTTTGGAATAATGAGTTATTTATGAATAAAGTGAAACTATAATACTTGGTATTGGAGGAGAGATATAACTTTATAAATATAAACATATTACAAACATTACACACTTTGTGTACCCTGTGTGTTTGACACAGTCAAGACCCCTATTTACATAGTTAAGTAGTAAGTAAATACTTTCTTGCTTAAAATTGTATGTTATTGATTTAATGTTTTGTATGGATATTTAAAGGTGTAAATAAGGTAATTTTATTTTTAAAATCCCTTAAGATAGACCTCGACACTCATTTTTATACAAACCCTATTGTTACAGTCCTAAATAAGACTCATAAAATCTATGTTTTGATGGTTATAAGAGAGAACATAGAGAAATGAGATGTATCACATATTTTAGGAGGTGTGAATCATTAAAAAATACATAAATGTGGAATTTATGTCATTTAAAACTTTTTATAACTAAATAAATTGAATTAAATAGGCTCTCAACCTGTGTAGAAGCCTAACCAGGGTTTCAAGAGTAAAATCCCCATAGAAAGAGTTTTAACCCTTGTAAATTAGTGAAAATTCATAAAATGAAATTTTTTGGTGTATGAAAAAGGAATAAATTGTTTTTTTCTTGAGAGAGGATGTAAAAGTATGGATTTGGTGACTACAGGTTTGAGATAGGCCTGATTAGGCCTAATTGAGAAGACATTTACAAAGGAAGTACCCTCTAAAGGTGGAGTTAAGACATAAAACATAATCAATATTTGTGAGAGGATAGAGGGTAATGGAATATATTATTATATTATGAGGAAGTCTCCTAATTTTCTCAAACCATGACAAAATGCACAAAAAAGGCTACAAGCCTAATAAGGTCATTGAGAGCTTGAAAGGTGAAAATGAGTGATGAATTGTGTTGAAATGATTGAAAGAGTTTAAGATAGGTGTGAAATGATCATCTAAGACCATACATGCAAATAAATTGAGTCTTTTAAACCTAGATCAAGATTTGGTCCTTGAGACCTAAGATAATTACCTAGTGGAGAAATAGTGAAAGAGCTTAATGGTAAAGAGAGATCAGGGCTATGGTTTGAGTTTAGAAATGAATTTGATTGATAATGAGATTGATCTAAAGGCACCAAGAATTTTCAATAAATTTTATAAGGCACATGTACAAATAGAAGGAGGCTATTAAGTCTAAAGACCAAGAGAAAGACTGGATTGATGTTGAGAGCTTGGAGATAAGTATAGGAAATGAATGTGATTAGTTAAGTTTAGAACCAGATAATGAAGATTTGGAGACTTATTCATAATAATTTTGCATCAGTTACCTTTGAAGGTAGAAAAAAAAATAGACAAAATTTAATAAGAACATCTACTGGGACAAGAAGAGGATGATCCTCTCCAATAAGGGGAAGAGGTGGATATAATACAAATAGAGGTAAGTTTAATATGACTAGAGGAGAATCATCACATGGTCTAGAAAGATAAAAATGTAATAGACAAGTGTTTGAAAACTAGAAAAGAGGAAGATGATTTTAGAGAGGACAAAGTTATGGTGGTTGTAGAGGATGGTTTCCAAATCAACATAGGTCTTATATTTGTTTGAGATGTAGAGAACAAGTCCATAGAGTGTTTTAGTTTACATACTACCAAGATAAAGAAAGAAGTTAAGATGATTGTCTAAGAGTGAAATTAGTTGAAGCTGAAATATACGAGAAAAATACTAAAGTTACAGTAGCAAATATTATAGAAAATCTCATGATGAGAAGAACAATGATTTCTCCAAGGAAAGGACATGTGCACAATATGTAAGGTGGTTATGCAGAACAAGGTGTATTTCAAGAGGGAATAGTTCATGTACATTAAAATAAATGAAAACCATTGATTATAGACCTATCCTAAGACTTGCAGAGCTCAAGGACTTGCATAGCTCTCTTCTTTTACTCTGAGCATTCGATGGTAGTGAATGAACCCCAAAATCTACTTAAATAAAGAATTGAGAGAGGTTTTCCACCCGTTCAAGGAGTAACCTATTATAAATAATTGAAAACCTAGGTTTGTTGGATGATAGCCCCATCCAACTAGGCAAATTGACAAAATCAAAGATTTTTTGGTGATGTCATGCCAAAAGGCATACTGCCCAGGGAGCATCTAATAAAATCTAAGAGGCCAACATGCCACCCCCACCACATGTGCTACTTCCTACTTTATTGGGATTCCCTACTTAAATCATGGAGTAATACGAGCACATGCTCCTTTTAGATCAAAAATTTTATAAAAAATAAACATCTCGCAGTTATAAATGGTAGAGGATAGGCCCACTCTACTAGCCAAGATAAGACCTTTCCATGGGTCACATGGTGTGATTAGCTAGTCACACTCAAGGATTTACTTTCACAGTTAAATCATTTGTGTCACCATATTAAAGGGATAGTGAACAACCCTTGCAAGGGCCCATCCATGATTCCTATTAGGGACTCCCATAAGGGCTTTCAATGGACATGTCAATGCTTATGTCATCTGAATCTTCATACCTATGATAAGTGTCATGGACATAGTCATCCCATGAGTATGCATGTGATTCATGAAGGTCAGGGATCAATCTTTCAATTTTATCAAGGTGTTTAGGATTTTCCACAAGAAATTCATTGCTTAATATGGTATCAACATCTTCTGGAACTTCACAAAACTTTCTTTGAAATGTATATCAAATTTTTTTGTTCTCATGGTTATATATGCAATCTTTGAAACAAAACCTAAATTCTATTTTATCATATAGGTGACCACTGGTAAATTTGAATAGCATATTAGTATCATTAACACCTAATTCTTCATGGATGACAAGAATTTTGAACCAGGGGCTTAAAGTTGTTGGTGCATATTCTTCAAGCCATTGATCCCATGTTAACTTTTTTCATTCATCATATGGAATATCAACTAGTCTATCATGAAAGCTTCTTGTAAGTAGATTGGTGCTCATATGAATATAGACTTCTCCATAAAAAATTGTCTTTGATTTGATCAGCCTAAACTCTGCAAGTGACAATTGTCCCTCGAGTATCTTGATATTTCTGTGATCCATATCATAGAATCTAGTCCATCTCCTTCCATCAACATTAGGAAAGTTCTTGTAGGCATTAACCAAGAAATATTTTGACAAAATATTTTCAATAGTAAGCCTAAGAAGTTCTTTGATTTAGGTTTCTGCATGGATAAGAAGCCATTATTTCATTCATTCTTTTTCTTGTTGAGTAAGATCTTCTGGAACAGTATCATAATCAAAATTATCAGGTCCTTCATTAACCTAAAACCTCAAAACATGATTAGTACAAAACTTATGAGAATACCATTTTGATCCTTCTCTGGACATCAAATTAGCTAAATAATTAGTAGTTCCTTTCTTGTATTGAACATCAAACTCAAAGTTAGAAAACCATATTGCCCATCTAGTCATTATCTGATTGCCAACATGTTGTGTGTGGGGTTTTCTAATGATAGATTCAAAATGTAACAAATATGTCCTCAAGAGGAATTTCTTTGGGAGCAAAAAGATCCTTAGTTTGAACATGCATAGCTTGGCTGCTAATAGTTTTTTTTAGTGTAATGGTAATTCTTTTGAGTTTGGTTCCATTTTCCACTACAGTAATAGCCGACTTCTTCTCTATCATCTTTAGTTTTCTCTAGAAGTATTTCATTGTATGCTTCATCTGAAGCATCTATTTCCAAAATCATTAGACCTTCTCTTGGTAGTTTGAGATTTGGTAGTCTTTTAACTTATTCCTTGATTCTTTTGATTTCCTATGTCATTTGAGTAGTCCATGGGCTTGAGTCTTTTCTTAACCTTTTCTATAATATTTTCCTATCTTTAGCTTGGTCTTTATAGAATGGAGAGCAATAATTTAGAGATCCAAAGAATCTCTGTAATTGGGTTTTGTCTTTTATTTCATCTAGGAATATTTCTAAAGACTATGAAATATGAGGTTGTAATGCAATATTATTTTGACATATATTTAACCCAAGAAATTCAATCACTGTCTTGCCTATCTCCATTTTCTTATCATTTAAAACCAACCCATTCTGGTTACAAAGATCAGCAAATTCTCTCAAATGTATAAGATGACTATTTAAATCTTTTGAAAGAACTAATATATCATAAATATAGACAATAAAATTCTTAGCATGGCCAAATATTCCATCCATCCTTTTTTGAAATTGAGAGGGAGCATTTTTCAGGCTGAAAGGCATAACCTTCCTCTCATAATGCCTATCTAAGACTGGCAATACAAATGCAATTTTATAAGTATCTTTAGGTTCTATTGCAATTTGCCAAAATCCACTTTTCAAGTCAAACTTAGAAAAAATGCAACATTCTTTCAGCTTGTTGATAAGAACAGTCTTGTTAGGAATTAGATACCTAATAGGTATAAGCCAATCATTGAGATTTTTATAATTTATTACCAGTCTCATTTTCCTTCTTTTTTATTTTGAGTGTTTATTCACATAGAATGTAGGAGAAGCCCATTCACTATGGATTTTTTGTATCAAATCCTTCTTTAACAATTCTTTGATCTCTTCTTCTCCTATTTTAACTTGAGAAGGGGAGAAACAGATAGTGTTAGATTTGATACGTCAGGTATGATCAATGCCAGGTTTTAGATCAAGAGAAACCATATGTTTACACTTATCCCAAAAGCTTATGGGATGATTATGACAAAATACTTTGATCTTTGTTATGACAGTATTCAGGGTATCTCTTCTATTTTCAAAATCTTGTATTGTATTATAAATCTCCATCTATAGTTTCCTATCTTCTTCATGGGGTCTTGTGGAAATTCTTACAGTTGCATGGGTTTTTCTAGGAATTTGGTGTTCATTACCAAAGAAGCTTAAAGATAAGTGTTTGTTGTGAATATTATAAGGCATAAATTGATTCAGGAAGTTCATTCCTAGAATAATATCTATCGACATCTTATCAAACATCCATAATTTTACATATGCCTTAACGCCATTTACTTCAAGTAGTACCCTAGGAGAAACTTTATTTATAGTAGTCCTTGACCCATTGATAGGGATAAAATCTAATGAAGCATCTTGCCACAAGTACTCTGGGATAGCTCCATGATTTGCAATACTCATATTTGCTCTAGTATCGATTAAATAATCTTTGGTCAATAAGCCATTGTTTAGATAAATGATGTTTACTGAGATAATGATTTCTTTTTGTTCTCCACCATAGAAACAACCTTGGTTAGGAGGAACTTCTTCAAAGCTATTTTCATCTATAAAATATTCAAAAAAAATATTAATTCATTAATATCTTGAGAAGCAGATTCTATTTTTGATTTTATAGCTCTATTGAAATAAAAAATAGATAGCTACCTAAACTGGATAAGGAAACTAAATTGGTGTAATTTAGCCTTAAATGAGTTGGGGAAAAAAATTGATCAACTTTATATGGAAATTGCTCAAATGAGAAGCTTTCAAGATCAAAATGTAGGAACATCGGTTAAAAAACCATTGGTCCAAACACAGGACCTAGCTCCACTAGTCAATACTAGTGGCAGGATTCAAGGTGAGATAAATGTAGCCAAAGCTGGCCTAGTTGAGTTAAATAAAGGCCAAAATAAACAAATAGTAATGTTAAATGAAGCCACTGACATACTAAAATATCTGGAAGAAGTCCTTTCAGAGCAAAAGCTAGACCTCTCTCTTGAGACTACTAAACTTGAAGAAATAAAGGAAGATTTGAAGAAGCTGATTATGACAAATACACATGGGTATGATATGATTAAATTTATCCACATAGGAATGGTGGAACTTTTAAGTGTTAATACTAGTACAAATTTGCAAACTAGAAAAATGGACATTAACCTTGAACAAATATAAAAAATTTCCATAAAAATAAATGATCAGTAGAATGTTAGAGCAGAAGAAACTGAAAAGAAAATTCAAGAACTTCAAAAAAAGGTTGATACCTTATTAGGATCATCCTCACTTATTTTGACTCAAATACATGAACTTTAGGAAAACATGAAAAGGTCTTTAAAACCAACACTCTGAGTATTGTAAAAATAGGAGAAGGCACCCCTTCTAAGACAATCCCATTAAGATAACCTACTATAGAGCAAGTGTTTGATCATGCTAAAGAAAGTAGACAATTAAGATCCTTTTATAAACATTGAGTCATTAAACATAAGAGATTTGCTGAAAATTTTTGGCGACACCTACAAAAGCCTTGAAAGGCTTAATAAAAATACTAAAATTTTCAAAGAATTGGTTAAGCTGTCTGAGGATATAAACCAAAAAAAGAACATTAAATAAAATATCACTACCACTTGCCTATATTTCAATAAACTTAGTGAACTAGATTAGAACCCTCATAATCTAGAAGTCTTAGATCCCTTGGATGCTTCACAGGATTGCACTAAGTCACTATCGCCAGCCTTAAAGGTGTCCAAGAGGAGAAGGTTGTACTTACCGATACACTTAGATGGTTGGAAGAAGTATACTCCTCCAACACTGAGTCATCCAACCTGTCTATAGTCACACCTAGGATTAGAGAAACCTTTCCCCAAGGAAAGTTTGGTAGTGTTGAAGCCCTTGATTAGGATATCCAATGAAATAAAGGAAGATAGCCAGATGATCTAACTTTAGTTCCTATACTTCCATATTCACTCAATATTGATGGTTGGTGTGGAATAGGTAATGATATAAGATATAGAATCTAGAGTCTAACTGAAAGACTCCACGAATGGGTAGAAAATCAACAACATATATTTGGGAAGACTGAGGAAGAAGGCATGGACCTTATAATTTCTAACCTAGATGGTAGCATAAAAGGATAGTGGTTATCCCTTACAGAAAACCAAAGGGTTGTGGCAGGATCCATGGTAGCTGAATTTTCTAAAGTAGTTATCTGTGAGTATGCTAGAGACATGGTAAATACTGATTCTATTGAATACAATAAATTATTTAGGATGAAGCTTTATAACATGAAATACTAGGATAGATTCAAGTGTGATTTTACTCTTTTGGCAAGAAAAACAAAATAGAGCTAAAAGACTGAAACTAAACACATGTTTATTAATGCAATTCCTAGTGAAATCTCAGATGAAGTATTGGCCTACATAGTAACTAAAAAGGAAGCCATGACCGGAGAAAATGCCATAGTTATAAAAATGACCTTAGGTCAAATTATCTAGTCTATAGAAGAATATCTTTAAAACCAATGTAAGGATAAAGATATGGCCAAATTTCTTAAAAAACAAATGAAAACCATTGATAATAGTATCTACAAACATAGTGGATATAGTGCACCAAGATATTATGGTTCTAATAATTCTCATTATAAATGCCACAAAAGAAAGACCAGATCCCAAAATTGGAAAATTGGAGACAAGCCCAAGTATAAGAGGAGGTTCTCTAAAAGAAAAACTTATGTTAAGCTAAAAAGAACCATCTCAGGAAAATGACCATTAAAATTTTATATCTGTGGTCAAGAAGGTCATATAGCTCCTAAGTGCCCAAATAAGAAAAGGTATCCTAAAAATATGAAAAATATTAGAGCTATACTTCCTAATGAAGAAATGCAAGTTATTTTTGGATTCAACTCAGATGATGATGTCACTTCAATACCCACTGAAAAATGATATTTCTTTTAGTGAAAATGAAAATCAAGTAAATCAATTTGAAGAACTATCTTATTCTGATAACTTTGAGACTGAACTCTACTATTGCAATATGATGTCTAGATTTGATCCTGAAGCCCAGATGCAACATCTAGAATATCTACCCCAGAACCATAAGCTCCCTTTTCATCTCATCCCTATCTATCAAGATGAGCTTACCACATTACACGGCATGCATGGTGACCCTAAGGGCAAAACATTGCAACAGGTTAACTTTCATGACAACCCAATGTTATATGCACAATAGGATGGAATAGAAAACAAAAAGATAAGCCTAAGAATCCAAGCACAAAGAACCTGATAAGATACCAAAAGCCCCTTGTTGAAATCCTTAGAGCTATAAAATCAAAAATAGAATCTGCTTCTCAACATATTAATGAATTAATAAAATTTTCTAAAGATTTTAAAGAGGAAAATAGCCCTGACAAAGTTCCTCATAACCAAGGTTGTTTTTATGCTGAAAAATAAAAAGAAATCATTATCTTAGTAAACATCATTTATCCAAACAATGGATTATTGACCAAAGATTGTTTAATCAATATTGGAGTAAATATGAGTAATGCAAAGCATGTAGCTATCATAGAGTACTTATGGCAAGATGTTTCATTAGATTTTATCACTGTCAATCGGTCAAGGACTACTATAAATAAAGTTTCTCCTAGGGTACTACTTGAAGCAAATTGCATTAAGGCATATGTAAAATTATGGATGTTTGATAAGATGTTGATAGATATTATTCTAGGAATGAACTTATTGAATCAATTTATGCCTTATACTGTTCACAGAAAATACTTATCTTTAAGCTTATTTGGTAATGAACACCAAATTCCTAGAAAAACCCATGCAACTGTAAGAATTACCACAAGACCCCATGAAGAAGAAGATAGGAAATTGTAGATGAAGATTTACAGGACAATACAAGATTTTGAAAAGAGAAGAGATATCTTGAATATTGTCATAACAAAGATCAAAGAATTTTTTGATAATGATCCCAAAAGGTTTTGGGATAAGTGTAAACATATTTTTTCTCTTGATCAAAAACGTGGCATTGATCATACCTGAGGTATCAAATCTAACACTATCCCTTTCTCCCCTTCTCAAGTTAAAATAGGAGAAGAAGAGATCAAAGAATTGTTGAAGAAGGATTTTATATAGCAAAGCCACAGTGAATGGGCTTCTCTTGCATTCTATGTGAATAAACACTCAGAACAAAAAAGAGGGAAAATGAGATTGGTAATAAATTATAAAAATCTCAATTATCAGCTTATACTGTTAGGCATCCAATTCCTAACAAGATTGTTCTTATCAACAAGCTGAAGGAATGATGTATTATTTCTATGTTTGACTTGACAAGTGGATTTTGGCAAATTGCAATAGAACCTAAAGATACTTATAAAACTACATTTTTCTTGCCAGTCTTAAATAGGCATTATGAGTGGAAGGTTATGCCTTTTAGCCTGAAAAATGCTCCCTCTAAATTTCAAAAAAGGATGGATGGAATATTTGGCCATGCTAAGCATTTTGTTGTCTATATTGATGATATATTAGTTCTTTCAAAAGATTTAAATAGTGATCTTATACATTTGAAAGAATTTTTTGATCTTTTTAACTAGAATGGGTTGGTTTTAAGTGATAAGAAAATGGAGATAGGCAAGACAGAGATTGAATTTATTGGGTTAAATATATTTCAAAATAAGATTGCATTACAACCTCATATTTTGCATTCTTTAAAAGATTCCCAGATGAAATAAAAGACAAAACCCAATTACAGAGATTCCTTGGATCTTTGAATCACTGCTCTCCATTCTATAAAGATCAGGGCAAAGATAGGAAAATATTACATAAAAGGTTAAGAAAAGACTCAAGCCCATTGACTACTAAAATGACACAGGCAATAAAAAGAATCAATAAGGACTACCAAATCTCAAACTGTCAGGAGAAGGTCTAATGATTTTGGAAATAGATGCTTCAGATGAAGCATATGGTAGAATTATTCTGGAGAAAACTAAAGATGACAGAGAAGAAGTCTACTATTACTGTAGTGGAACATGGATCCCAAATTAAAAAAATTACCATTCCACTATAAAAGAACTATTAGCAGCCAAGCTATGCATGTTTAAACTAAGTCTCTTTTTGCTCCCAAAGAAATTCCTCTTGAGGATAGATCTGTTATAGTTTGAATCTATTATTAGAAAATCCCACACCCAGCGTGTTGGGAACTAGATAATGACTAGATGGGAAATATGGTTTTCAAACTTTGAGTTTGATGTTCAATCTAAGAAAGGAATTGCTAATTGTTTAGCTAATTTGATGTCCAGAGAAGGATCAAAATGGTATTCTTATAAGTTTTGTACTAATCATATTTTGATGTTTCAAGGTAATGAAGGACCTGATAATTTTGATTATGGTACTATTCCAGAAGATCTTACTCAACAAGAAAAAGAAATAATGAAAGAATGGATTCTTATCCCTGAGGAAACCTAAACCAAAGAACCTCCTGGGCTTGTTATTGAAATTTTTTTGTCAAAATATTTCTTGGTTAATGCCTACAGGAACTTTCCTGATGATGATGAAAAGATATCGACTAGATTATATGATGTGGATCATAGAAATATCAGGATACTCAGGAGACAATTATCACTTGTAGAGTTCAGGCTGATCAACGCAAAGACAATTTTCTATAGAGAAGTCTATATCTGTATGAGCACCAATATGCTTACAAGAAGCTTTCATGATAGACTAGTTAATATGCCATATGATCAATGGGAAAAGTTAACATGGGATCAATGGATTGAAGAATATGCACCAACAACTTTAAGCCCCTAGTTCAAAATTCTTGTCATCCATGAAGAATTAGGTGTTTATGATACTAATATGTTGTTCAAACTTATCGATGATCACCTGTAAGATGAAATAGAATTTAATTTTTGTTTCAAAGATTGCATATATAACCATGAGAACAAAAAAGTTAGATATACATTTCAAAGAAAGTTTTGTGAACTTCTATAAGATGCTCACACCATATTAAGCAATGAATTTCTTATGATAAATCCTAGGCACCCTAATAAAATTGAAAGATTGATCCCTAACCTTCATGAATCACATGCATACTCATGGGATGAATATGTCCATGACACTTATCATAGGTATGAAGATTTAGATGACATAAGAATTGACATGTTCATTGAAAGCCCTTATGGGAGTCCCTAGCAAGAAGCATGGATGGGCCCTTGTAAGGTTTGTTTGTTTTCCCTTTAATATGGTGACATAGATGATTTAACTGTGAAAGCAAATCTTGGAGTGTGATCTAGCTAATCACACCATGTGACCCATGAAAAGGTCTTATCTTAGCTAGTAGAGTGGGCCTATCCTCTATGATTTATAGCTACGAGATGATGTTTGCTTTTTATAAATGTTTTGATCTGACAAGAGCATGTGCTCATATTACTCCAGGATTCAAGTACAAAATGCCAATAAAGTGGGAAGTAGCACATGTGGTGGGGGTAGCATGTTGACCTCTTATCTTTTATTAGATGCTCCTTGGGTAGTATGTCTTTTGGCCTGACACGACCAAAGCATCTTTGATTTTTTCACTTTGCCTAGTTGGATGGGGCTGTCATCCAACAAACCTAGGTTTTTGGTTATTTATAATTGATTACTCCTTAAACTAATGGAAAATATCTCCCAATTCTTTATTTAAGAAGAGTTTGGGGTTCATTCACTACCATTGAATGCTTAGAGTAAAAGGAGAGAGCTCTTCAAGTCCTTGAGCTCTACAAGTCTTAAGATAGGTTTGTTAGGTATTGGTTCAGACAGCGACTTGGCTCAGGGTCAAATAGTTTAGAAACTATTTGGCCTTTTGTGTTGTGCTTAGCCTATGAACCTATGTTTGATAGTTTCTGAATGTTAGTCCTGAAGAGTCGGTAGGATTAAGACTTGTATGGTTAGAATCTTGTTGGACTTCAACAATTATGTAATGTTGTTCTATGTTATATAACTATATATTTTATTCAATTGGTATTTCTGGTATCAGAGACTAGTTTGCCTATTCAATAAATATTGTGGGTCATCTTGTCATCTTGAATTCTTTGTTCTAGCATATAGGGAAATCATACTGCTCTTTTGATAATCTCTTTAAAATTGATTTGAATACTAGCTTTCCTTGATTCATAAGCTCAGGGAACCTACTATGTCTGAAGTTCCTTGAGACTTCTTTGGCCCAATAATCTATCAAATCTAGCTCTTGAATGTATGTGGGATACCTAGAGTTGAGGTGTTGAGGCAAGGTGTTATTTTAGCCATTTTTTCCTAATAACCCCTATTTGAAGAATTTTCTATTGGAGGAGGCCTTAGAAGTTACAAACTGAATGAGCACTAGGCAGAAGCAAGGATAAGTTCTCCTGAGAAGAGTTGCATCTTCTAAGCGTTATGGACCAAGTAAGTTAAATTTATATTCCTTTTTTAGATTTGATGGAGAAATTAAAAGTTAGAAATAGAAAATAAGATGAACATGACCTAAGCCAATATATTTCTCTGGAATCCACAAATGCAAACTAGGAACTCCCTAGACTAGATTTCTTTAGGAGCAAAAAGAGACTTAGTTGAACATGCATAGCTTGGCTGCTAATAGTTATTTTTTAGTGAAATGGTAATTCTTTTGATTTGGGTTCCATGTTACACTACAATAATAGTAGACTTCTCTGTCATCTTTAGTTTTCTCCAAAAGAATTCTGCCATATGCTTCATATGAAGCATCTGTTTCCAAAATCATTAGACCTTCTCTTGGCAGTTTGAGATTTGGTAGTCCTCTAACTTTTTCCTTGATTCTTTTGATTGCCTATGTAATTTCAGTAGTCCATGGGCTTGAGTGTTTTCTTAACCTTTTTTATAATATTTTCCTATCTTCGACTTGATCTTTATAGAATAGAGAGAAATAATTCAAAGATCTAAGGAATCTCTGTAATTGGGTTTTGTCTTTTATTTCATCTGGAAATATTTCTAAAGACTATAAAATATGAGGTTGTAATGCTATCATATTTTGACATATATTTAACCCAAGAATTTCAAAACTATCTTGCCTATCTCCATTTGCTTATCACTTAAAACCAACCCGTTCTAGTTACAAAGATCAGCAAATTCTTTCAAATGTATAAGATGACTATTTGAATATCTTTACAGAACTAATATATAATCAATATAGACAGAAAAATTCTTAGCATGGCCAAATATTCCATCCATCCTTTTTTGAAATTTAGAGGGATCATTTTTCAGGCCAAAAGTTATAACCTTCCACTCATAATGCCTATCTAAGACTGGTAAGACAAATGAATTTTTTTATGTATCTTCAGGCTCTATTGCAATTTGCCAAAATCCACTTTTCAAGTCAAACTTAGAAAAATGCAACATTCCTTCAGCTTGTTGATAAGAATAGTCTTGTTAGGAATTGGATGCCTAACAGGTATAAGCCAATCATTGAGCTTTTTATAATTTATTACCAGTCTCATTTTCCCTCTTTTTTATTTTGAGTGTTTATTCACATAGAATGTAGGAGAAGCCCATTCGCTATGGCTTTTCTGTATCAAATCCTTCTTCAAAAATTCTTTGATCTCTTCTCCTATTTTAACTTGAGAAGGGGAGAAAGGGATAATGTTAGAGTTGATACCTCAGGTATGATCAGTGCCAGGTTTTATATCAAGAGAAACAACATGTTTACACTTATCC
Source organism: Torreya grandis (assembly GCA_037957365.1). Lineage (NCBI taxonomy): Eukaryota > Viridiplantae > Streptophyta > Pinopsida > Cupressales > Taxaceae > Torreya > Torreya grandis. The sequence continues at coordinate 623,451 of JARHVA010004578.1, read as the reverse complement.
CAAAACCTTCTGGGATCATTATCACAAAATCCTTTGATCTTTGTTATGATAGTATTTAGGATATCTCTTCTCTTTTCAAAATCTTGTACTATCCTGTAAATCTTCATCTATAGTTTTATGTCTTATTCTTCATGGGGTCTTGTGGGAATTCTTACAATTGCATGGGTTTTTCTAGGATTTTGGTGTTTATTACCAAAGAAGCTTAAAGATAAGTATTTACTGTGAACAATATAAGGTATAAATTGATTCAAGAAGTTCATTCCTAGAATAATATATGTTTACATCATATCAAACATCCATAATTTTACATATGACTTAATGCCATTTGCTTTAAGTAGTACCCTAGGAGCAACTTTATTTATAGTAGTCCTTGACCCATTAATAGTGATAAAATATAATGAAGCATCTCACCACAAGTACTCTGGGATAGCTCCATGCTTTACAATACTCATATTTACTCTAGTATCGATTAAACAATCTCTAGTCAATAAGCCATTATTTGGATTAATGATGTTTACTAGGATAATGATTTCTTTTTGTTCTCCAGCATAGAAACAACCTTGGTTAGGAGGAACTTCTTCAAGATTTTTTTCCTCTATAAAATCTTCAAAAAAATTTATTAATTCATTAATATCTTGATAAGTAGATTCTATTTTTGATTTAATAGCTCTAAGGATTTAAATAGGAAGCTTTTGGTATCTTATCAAGCTCTTTGTGCTTGGATTCTTAGGCTTAGATTTTTATTTTCTATTATATTCATGTTGTGCATATAAAATTGGGTTGTCATGAAAGTACTGTTGCAATGTTTTGCCCTTGGGTCACCATGCATGCTGCATAATTGGGTAAACTCATCTTGATAGATAGGGATGATATGAAGAGGGAGCTTACAGTTTTGAAGTAGATATTCTAGATGTTACATCTGGGCTTTAGGATCAAATCTAGACATCATATTGCAATAGTAGAGTTTAGTCTCAGAGTTATCAGAAGAAGATAGTTCTTGAAATTGATTTACTTGATTTTCATTTTCACTAGAAGAAATATCATTTTCAGTGGGTATTGAATAGACATCATCATCTGAGCTGAGTTTAGAAATAACTTTCATTTCTTCATTAGGAAGTATATCTCTAATCTTTTTCATCTTTTTAGGATACCTTTTCTTATTTGGGCACTTACGAGCTATATGACCTTATTGACCACAGTTATAACATTTTATAGGTTGTTTTCCTGAGATGGTTATTTTTGGCTTAACATAATCTTTTCTTTTAGAGAACCTCCTCTTATACTTTGGCTTGTCTCTAGTTTTCCAATTTTGGGATCTACTCTTTCCTTGGTGGCATTTACAATGAGAATTCTCATAACCACAATATCCTAGTGCACTATATCCACTATGTTTGTAGATACTATTATTGATGGTTTTCATTTGTTTTTTAAGCAATTTGGCTGTAGCTTTATCCTTACATTGATTGTAAAGATATTCTTCTATAGATTGGATAATTTGACCTAAGGTCATTTTTGCAACTATGGATTTTTCTCTAGTCGTGGATTCCTTTTTAGTTGCTATATATGACAATAATTTGTCTGAGATTTCACTAGGAAGTGCATTAATAAACATGTGTTTAGTTTTAGTATTTTGGCTTTGTTTTGTTTTTATTTCCAAAAGAGAAAAATCACACTTAACATCAAAAAGAGCAAAGTTCATCAATATTTTTTCCCAACTCAGTTAAGGCTGAAATACACCAGTTTAGTTGCCTTCTTGTAGTGGATTATGTTTTCCCCTACCTACTACTTCTATTGGGTCATGTTGCATAAAAAAATGGCCATCATATGTGAATTTTACATAGAATTTCCTTGGGGGAAACCTTCCCTTTTTTCCTAAAACACTGTAATTGACATCTACCCCATTTGCTTATTTTTCTAAAGTAGTTGATATTTTCAACTCATCTACTCTTGGAAGAGATTTTATTTCTTCAGTTGGCTCTCCTCTAAACATATCAATATGTAGAGCATTCTACATTCTCTGGGTATAAGTTATACAAGCATCATAATTAAGGTGGTTACCAAAATGATTTTTAGCTAGGTTTACATAAGAGTTGTGTTCATTAGGAAAACTATGGTATCCTGACCACTCTGATTCAGAAGCATCAGATTTTTGGCTTGGGAATCTTATGGTTTTAAGGGTCTATAAATTAGTTATAGAGGGTTTCTTCATGGGTTGAGACCTTTTGAGTTTTCTCTCTTTAGGGCATTCTCCTTGTTGGGTTTCTTTTATTTCTTCTTCCACTAGGGAGATTTTATATCTTCCAAAATCTTCTTTTGTAAGAAGAGAAGTTAGCCTAGGAGTGTACATGATTTTTTTCTTACGTGGCCTATATATAGACTTGATATAGCTAGTCACCCATTCTTTGGGTAAGGAGATTCTCTCAAATTTTATCTGACTGATATTAACCTAGTCTCCTATAGTTTTTGTTCCAGGTATCATCACCACGTTGGCTAGGGATTTTTGAGTATAATTGGCGGGTACCAAAGGATACTTACAGTATCAAAAGACCCATCAAGTAACTCTACTAAAGGGAATAGATCTAGGATCTATTTAAAGGTTTTTAAATTATAAATTACATTTAAGCATTTTGTGAATAGTAAGATCCTCTAAGTCAGCGATAAAATTAGGATAAACTCGACAAGTAAATTTACCATCATGGACATTATCATTGATTAACCAAGCATAGCTTGGGAAATGTTTTTCAGCTTGCTATCACCAAAAATAGACAAAATGGGAACATCTAGGCCTTGTCTGAAAAGATGTACTATTGCCCAATCTAATTGGCCAATGTGTACAAAATGATAGCCCTTTTATAAAATGTCTTAAAATGTTCATTAGCTAGTATATTGAACCAATTACCCTCAATATTTCCTAACATCTAACCTTTAAGAGTAAATTATTTGAAAGAGACTTCAGTCTAAAACTTTTATTTGAAGAAATTCATCTTATAGACTTAAGATAAATCTAGTCTAGGGAGTTCCCAGTTTGCATTTGTGAATTCTAGAGAAATATATTGGCTTAGGTCATGCTCATCTACTTTTCTATTTCTAACTTTTGATTTCTCCATAAAATTTGAAAAAGGAACTAAACTTTGACTTACTTGGTCCATAACACTTAGAAGATGCAACTCTTCTTAGGAGAACTTATCCTTGCTTCTGCCTAGTGCTCATTTAGTTGGTAACTTCTAGGGCCTCCTCCAATAAAAAATTCTTCAAACAAGGGTTATTAGGAAAAAATGGCTGAAATAACACCTTGCCTCAATGCCTCAACTCCAGGTATCCCACGTACATTCAATAATTAGATCTGATAGATTAGTGGGCCAAAGAAGTCTTGAGGAACTTCAGACAAAGTAGGTTCCCTAAGCTTATGAATCAAGGAAAGCTAGTATTCAAATCAACTTTAAAGAAATTATCAAAAGAGTGGTATGATTTCCCTAAAGGCTAGAACAAAGAATTCAAGTTGACAAGATGACCCACAATATATATTGAATAGGCAAACCAAGCTCTGATACCAAAAAGACTGATTAAATAAAATTTATATTTATATAACATAGACCAACATTACATAATTGGAGAAGTCCAACAATATTCTAACCATACATAGTCTTAGTCCTACCAACTCTTCAGGACTAACAATCAAAAACTATCAAACATAGGTTCATAAGCTATGCATAGTGTAGAAGGCCAGACAATTTTGAAACTATTCGACCCTGAGCTAGGTAGCTATTTGAACCAATAACTAACAGACCTATCTTAAGACTTGCAGAGCTCAAGGACTTTTAGATCTCTCTCCTTTTACTCTGAGCATTCAATGGTAGTGAATGAACCCCAAACTCTACTTAAATAAAGAATTGAGAGAGATTATCCACCGGTTCAAGGAGTAATTGGTTATAAATAACTAAAAACCTAGGTTTGTTGGATGACAGCCCCATCCAACTAGGCAAAGTGACAAAAGCAAAGATGCTTTTTTCATGTCACACCAAAAGGCGTATTGCCCAGGGGGCATCTAATAAAAGCTAAGAGGCTGATAAGCCACCCCCACCACATGTGCTACTTCCTACTTTATTGGGATTCCCTACTCGAATCATGGAGTAATATGAGTACATGCTCCTGTTGGATCAAATTTTTTATAAAAAGCGAACAACATCTCACAGTTGTAAATGGTATAGGACATGCCCACTCTACTAGCCAAGAAAATAAATTTCCATGGGTCACATGGTGTGATTAGCTAGATCACACTCCAGGATTTACTTTCATAGTTAAATCATCTATGTCACCATATTAAAGGAATAATGAACAAACCTTGTAATGGCCCATCCATGCTTCCTACTAGGGACTCCCATAAGGGCATTCAATGGACATGTCAATGCTTATGTCATCTGAATCTTCATACCTATGATAAGTGTCATGGACATAGTCATCCCATGAGTATGCATGTGATTCATGAAGGTCATGGATCAATCTTTCAATTTTATCAGGGTGCCTGGGATTTGCCACAAGAAATTCATTGTTTAATAGCATATCAACATATTCTAGAAGTTCACAAAACTTTCTTTGAAATGTATATCCAACTTTTCTATTCTCATGGTTATATATGCAATCTTTGAAACAAAACTTAAATTCCATTTCATCATACAGGTGATCATTGGTAAATTTGAACAACATATTAGTATCATAAACACCTAATTCTTCATGGATGACAAAAATTTTAAACTAGTGGCTTAAAGTTGTTTGTGCATATTCTTCAAGCCATTGATCCCATGTTAACTTTTCCCATTGATCATATAGCATATCAACTAGTCTATCCTGAAAGCTTTTTGTAAGCAAATTGGTGCTCATACGGATATAGACTTCTCCATATAAAATTGCCTTTGCTTTGATCAGCCTGAACTGTGCAAGTGATAATTATCCCTTAAGTATCTTGATATTTCAGTGATCCATATCATATAATCTAATCCATATCCTTCTATTAGCATTATGAAAGTTCCTGTAGGCATTAACCAATAAATATTTTGACAAAATCTTTTCAATAAAAAGCCTAGGAAGTTCTTTGATTTAGGTTTATGTAGGAATAAGAAGGCATTCTTTCATTCTTCAATTTTCTTGTTGAGTAAGATCTTCTAGAATAGTATTGTAATCAAAACTATCAGGTCCTTCATTACCCTGAAACATCAAAACATGATTAGTACAAAACTTATGAGAATACCATTTCAATCATTCTCTAGACATCAAATTAGCTAAATAATTAGTAGTTCCTTTCTTGTATTTAACATCAAACTCAAATTTAGAAAACCATATTTCTCATCTAGTCATTATCTGGTTCCCAACTTACTGCGTGTGGGGTTTTCTAATGATAGATTTAAACTGTAATAGATCTATCCTTAAGAGGAATTTCTTTGGGAGGAAAAAGATCCTTAGTTTGAACATGCATAGCTTGGCTACTAATAGTTCTTTTTTAGTGTAATGGTAATTATTTTGAGATGGGTTCCATGTTCTACTATAGTAATAGCAAACTTTTTCTCTGTCATCTTTAGTTTTCACCAGAAGTATTCCACCATATGCTTCATCTGAAGCATCTATTTCCAAAATCATTAGACCTTCTCCTTGTAGTTTTAGATTTGATAGTCCTTTAACTTTTTCCTTGATTTTTCTAATTGCTTATGTCATTTCAGTAGTCCATGGGCTTGAGTCTTTTCTTAACCTTTTCTATAATATTTTCTATCTTTGGCCTGATCTTTATTGAACAGAGAGCAGTAATTCAAAGATCTAAGGAATATCTGTAATTGGGTTTTGTCTTTTATTTCATTTGGGAATATTTCTAAAGATTGAAAAATATGAGGTTGTAATGCAATCTTATTTTGACATATATTTAACCCAAAAAATTCAATCTCTATCTTGCCTATTTCCATTTTCTTATCACTTAAAACCAACCCATTTTGGTTACAAAGATTGGAATTTTTTTTCAAATGTATAGGATGAATATTTAAATATTTTGAAATAACTAATATATCATCAATATAGACAACAAAATGCTTAGCATGGCCAAATATTCCATCCATCCTTTTTTGAAATTTAGAGGGAGTATTTTTTAGGTCAAAAGGCATAATCTTCCACTCATAATGCCTATCTAATACTGACAAGACAAATCCAATTTTATAAGTATCTTTAGGTTCTATTGCAATTTGCCAAAATCCACTTTTCAAGTCAAACATAGAAAAAATGCAACATTCCTTCAGTGTGTTGATAAGAATAGCCTTGTTAGGAATTAGATGCCTGATAGGTATAAGCCAATCATTAAGCTTTTTATAATTTATTACCAGTCTCATTTTCCCTCTTTCTTGTTTTGAGTGTTTATTCAAATAGAATGTAGGAGAAGTCCATTCACTATGGCTTTTCTGTATCAAATCCTTCTTCAACAATTCTTTGATCTCTTCTTCTCATATTTTATCTTGAGAAGGGGAGAAAGGGATAATGTTATATTTGATACCTTGGGTATGATCAATGCTAGGTTTTGGATCGAGAGAAACAATCTGTTTACACTTGTCCCATAGCCTTTTGGGATCATTATCACAAAATACTTTGATCTTTGTTATGACAATATTCAGGATATCTCTTCTCTTTTCAAAATCTTGTACTTTCCTATAAATCTTCATCTACAGTTTCATGTTTCCTTCTTCATGGGGTCTTGTGGAAATTATTACAGTTGCATGGGTTTTTCTAAGAATTTGGTCTTCATTACCAAAGAAGCTTAAATATAAGTATTTGTTGTGAATAGTATAAGGCATAAATTGATTCAAGAATTTCATTCCTAGAATAATATATGTTGACATCTTATCAAACATTCATAATTTTACATATGCCTTAATGCCATTTGCTTGAAGTAGTGACCTAGGAGTAACTTTATTTATAGTATTTCTTGACCCATTGATAGTGATAAAATCTACACTATCAATCATAAACTATCAAACACAGGTTCATAAGCTATGTACAGTGTGAAGGCCAAATAGTTTTGAAACTATTCGACGCTGAGCCAGGTAGCTATTTGAACCAATACCTAACAGACATGTCTTAAGACTTGTAGAACTAAATGACTTGTATTTGGGAAGACTGAGGAAGAAGGCATGGACCTTATAATTGTTAACCTAGATGGTATCATAAAAGGATGGTGGTTATCCCTTATAGAAGGCCAAAGGGTTGTGGCAGGATCCACGGTAGCTGACTTTGCTGAAGTAGTTATCCATGAGTATACTGGAGACATGGTAAATGTTGATGCTATTGAATACAATAAATTATTCAGGAAGAATCTTTATAACATGAAATACTGGGATATATTCAAGTGTGATTTTGCTCTTTTGGCAAGAAAAACAAAACAGAGACAAAAGATTGAAACTAAACAAATGTTTATTAATGCACTTCCTAGCAAAAATCTCAGATGGAGTATTGGCCTACATAGAAAATAAAAAGGAAGCCATGACTGGAGAAAGAGCCATATTTGAAAAAATGACCTTAGGTCAAATTATCCAATCTATAGAAGAATATCCTTACAATCAATGTAAGGATAAAGCTGAGGTCAAATTGCTTAAAAAACAAATGAAAACCATTGATATTAGTATATGTAAACATAGTGGATATAGTGCACTAGACTATTATGGTTCTGAGAATTCTCATTGTAAATGCCACAAAGGAAAGAGCAGAGCCCAAAAATGGAAAACTGGAGACAAGCCCAAGTATAAGAGGAGGTTCTCTAAAAGAAAAACTTATGTTAAACTAAAAGGAACCATCCTAGGAAAACAACCTATTAATTTTTATATCTATGGTCAAGAAGGTCATATAGCTCCTAAGTGCCCAAATAAGAAAAGGTATCCTAAAAAGATGAAAAAAATTAGAGCTATACTTCCTAATGAAGAAATGCAAGTTATTTATGAATTCAGCTCAGATGATGATGTCTATTCAATAGCCACTAAAAATGGTATTTATTCTAGTGAAAATGAAAATCAAGTAAATAAATTTGAAGAACTATCTTCTTATGATAACTCTGAGACTGAGCTCTACTATTGCAATATGATGTTTGGATTTGATCCTGAATCCTGAATGAAACATATAGAATATCTACACCAAAACTCTAACCTCCCTCTTCATCTCATCCCTATTTATCAAGATGAGCTTACCCAATTACATAGCATGAATGGTGACCTTAAGGGTAAAACATTGCAACAGGTTGACTTTCATGACAACCCAATGTTATATGCACAATAGGAATGGAATAGAAAATAAAAAACTAAGCGTAAGAATCCAAGCACAAAGGGCTTGATAAGGTACCAAAAGCCTCCTATTGAAATCCTTAGAGCTATGAAATCAAAAATATAATATGCTTCTCAAGATATTAATGAATTAATACATTTTTCTAAAGATTTTATAGAGGAAAATATCCCTAAAGAAGTTCCTCCTAACCAAGGTTATTTCTATGCTAGAGAACAAAAATAAATCATTATCTCAGTAAACATCATTGATCCAAATAATGGATTATTGACCAAAGATTGTTTAATCGATATTGGAGAAAATATGAGTATTGCAAAGCATTGAGCTATCCCAGAGTACTTATGGAAAGAAGCTTCATTATATTATATCACTGTGAATAGGTCAAGGACTACTATAAATAAAGTTACTCCTAGGGTACTTCTTGAAGAAAATGGCATTAAGGCATATGTAAAATTATTGATGTTCGATAAGATGTCGATAGATATTATTCTATGAATGAACTTCCTAAATTAATTTATGCCTTATACTATTCACAGAAAATACTTATCTTTAATATTCTTTGGTAATGAACACCAAATTCCTAGAAAAACAAATACAACTATAAGAATTGCCACAAGACCCCATGAAGAAGAAAATAAGAAACTGTAGATGAATATTTATAGGATAGTACAAGATTTTGAAAAGAGAAGAGATATCCTGAATACTATAATAACAATGATAAAATGATTTTGTGATAATCATCCCAGAAGGTTTTGGGATAAGTGTAAACATATTGTTTCTCTTGATATAAAACCTAGCATTGATCATACCTAAGGTTTCAAATCTAACACTATCCCTTTCTCCCCTTCTCAAGTTAAAATAGTAGAAGAAGATATCAAAGAATTGTTGAAGAAGGATTTGATACAAAAAATACATAGTGAATGGGCTTCTCCTAAATTATATGTGAATAAACACTCTAAACAAAAAAGAGGGAAAATGAGAAAGGTAATAAATTATAAAAAGCTCAATTATTGGCTTATACCTATCAGGCATCCAATTCCTTACAAGACTGTTCTTATCAACACATTGAAGGAATGCTGCATTTTTTCTAAGTTTGACTTGGAAAGCATATTTTGGAAAATTGGAATAGAACCTAAAGATACTTATAAAATTGCATTTGTCTTGGAAGTCTTAAATAGGCATTATGAGTGGAAGGTTATGCCTTTTGGCCTAAAAAATTCTCCCTCTAAATTTTAGAAAAGGATGGATGGAATATTTGGCCATGTTAAGCATTTTTCTATCTATATTGATGATATATTAGTTTTTTCAAAAGATTTAAATAGTCATCTTATACATTTGAAAGAATTTTATGATCTTTGTAACCAGAATGTGTTGGTTTTAAGTGATAAGAAAATGGAGATAGGCAAGATAGAGATTGAATTTCTTGGGTTAAATATATGTCAAAATAAAATTGCATTACAACCTCATATTTTGTAGTCTTTAAAAAGATTCCCAGATGAAATAAAAGACAAAACTCAATTATAGAGATTCATTAGATCTCTGAATTACTGCTCTCCATTCTATAAAGATCAGGCCAAAGATAGGAAAATATTAAAGAAAAGCTTAAGAAATGACTCAAGCCCATGGACTACTAAAATGACACAGGCAATCAAAAGAATCAAGGAAAAAGTTAAAGGACTACCAAATCTCAAACTACCAGGATAAGGTCTAATGATTTTGGAAATAGATGCTTCAAATGAATCATACGATAGAATACTTCTAGAGAAAACTAAAGATGACAGAGAAGAAGTTTGCTATTACTGTAGTGGAACATGGAACCCATCTCAAAAAAATTACTATTCCACTAAAAAAGAACTATTAGTAGCTAAGCTATGCATTTTAAAACTAAGGATATTTTTTCTTGCAAAGAAATTCCTCTTGAGGATAGATCTGTTACAGTTTGAATCTATCATTAGAAAACCCCACACCTAGCAATTTAGGAACCAAATAATGATTAGATGGGTAATATGGTTTTCTAATTTTGAGTTTGATGTTCAGTACAAGAAACGAACTACTAATTGTTTAGCTAATTTGATGTCCAGAGAAGGATTTAAATGGTATTCTCATAAGTTTTGTACTAATCATGTTTTGATGTTTCAGGGTAAAGAAGGACCTAATAATTTTTATTACGATACCATTCCAGAATATCTTACTCAAAGAAAAATAAATAATGAAATAATGGCTTATTATCCCTATAGAATCTTGACTCAAAGAACTTCTTGGGTTTTCTATTGAAAATATTTTGTCAAAATATTTCTTGGTTAATGTCTATAGGAACTTCCCTGATGTTGACAGAAGGAGATGGACTAGATTCTGTCATATAGATCATAGAAATATCAAGATACTTGGGGGATAATTATCACTTATAGAGTTCAAACTAATCAAAGCAAAGGCAATTTTCTATGGAGAATTCTATATCTGTATGAGCACCAATCTGCTTACAAGAAGATTTCATGACATACCAGTTGATATGCCATATGATCAATAGGAAAAGTTAAGATGGGATCAATGGCTTGAAGAATATGCACCAACAAATTTAAGTCCCTAGTTCAAAATTCTTATCATCCATGAAGAATTAGGTGATTATGATACTAATATGTTGTTCAAATTTAATGGTGATCACCTATATGATGAAATAGAATTTAAGATTTTTTTCAAAGATTGCATATATAACCATGAGAACAAAAAAGTTAGATATACATTTCAAAGAAAGTTTTGTGAACTTCCATAACATGTTGATACCATATTAAGCAATGAATTTATTGCAGAAAATCCCAAGAACCCTGATAAAATTGAATGATTGATCCCTGATCTTCATAAATCACATGCATACTCATGGGATGACTATGTCCATGACACTTATCATAGGTATGAATATTTAGATGACATAAGCATTGAGATGTGTGTTGAAAGCCCTTATGGGATTCCCTAGCTGGAAGCATGGATGGGCCCTTGCAAGGTTTGTTCATTGTCCCTTTAATATGGTGAAATAGATGATTTAAATATGAAAGCAAATCTTGGAGTGTGATCTAGCTAGTCACACCATGTGACCCATGGAAAGGTCTTATCTTGGCTAGTAGAGTGGGCCTGTCCTCTACCATTTATAGTTGTGAGATGTTGTTTGCTTTTTATAAAAGTTTTGATCTAACAGGAGCATGTGCTCGTATTACTCCATGATTCAAGTAGGGAATCCCAATAAAGTAAGAAGTATCACATGTGGTGTGGGTGGCCTATCATCCTCTTAGCTTTTATTAGATGCTCCTTGGGCAGTCTGGCTTTTGGTGTGACATGACCAAAGGATCTTTGCTTTTGTCACTTTGCCTAGTTGGATGGGGCTGTCATCCAACAAACCTAGGTTTCTAGTTATTTATAAATAGTTACTCCTTCAACCAGTGGAAAAGCTCTCCCAATTATTTATTTAAGAAGAGTTTGGGGTTTATTCACTACAATCAAATGCTTGAAGTAAAATGAGAGAGATTTTAAAGTCATTATCTTAAGCCTTACATCATGCAATTATCCATCTCCTTCAAAGTTTAGTTCTTCCATTTTTAAGACATTATGATGTGTAGTATGAGAAATAGAATTATGGTGAATAATACCATGGGATACTAGAAAATTAGATAACTCTCAACTGAAGTACTCCACCACATTATCTATACAAATCTTCTTGATGCCACTAGAAGACTCTTTCTTGACCAAAGCCTTAAAGGCTTTGAAGTGAGCAAAGTCATCACTCTTGTAATTAAGTAAATAAACCAAAGTAAACCTCAAAAAATTATAAATAAAGGTAAGTGCATACTTAGCTCCATTTAAATGAGTATAAAATACCAACAAATCACTATGCACAAGCTTAAGTGGTGACGAAGCTCTCATGCACATGCCCTTAGGAAATGGATCTATGTGTTTTTACACCAATGCATAACTAGGGAAAAATCCATCAAGAAATAGAATTGTTGGAAGACCCTATACCACATTGTGAGTGATCAATTCCTTGAAATATTTATAGTTCAAGTGTCCAAATATCTCATGCCAAAGCTGAATCTCAAAATCTACATGAGAAACTAAACACTTCTCTATAGAAGGAGTATCATCAAAACCCTAAATTAAATAGATTCAAGAACTATGATCAACAAATACCTATGAAATAAGTGTGTGTCAATCTAAAAAATCTTGAACTTTAGCATCCTATATGTGAAAGTCACTGTCTTACCCTAGCTAGAATGATAAATCTAATAACTTGAAAGTAGATATGTGGTGATATATGGAACCTATAATGTATTATTGATGCAAACACCATCTGGTTGTATGTCACCCTTCCCCTTAATTGAAATTAAGTAATAATCTCCAACCTCAATGTTGGAAGTGGAACTCAGACCAAGAGATAGAAAATTCTCCTTGGAAGAATTCATATGGTGTGAAGCACTAAAATCTAGGACTTAACTATCTAAAATAGGTAATTGTGATCTCCTGACAACATTAAGTGTTTTTCCATGCTCATGAGATGGAGAATGAGTGGAGATAAAATATTGTGTTTCCTAACAGCATCCTCTAAGGCTTGCATTCTCTTGAAACACTTAGACTCTTCATGACTAGCCCCTCCATAATAGAAGTAAGATAGGTTAGAATTATTCTTGGATTTGGAAGATAATTTGGGTTTAGATGTGTTAGTGTTGGGCTTAGGTGCATTTTGAGATGGAGGAGTGTTCTTCTTCTTACTCTTCTTTTTTCCCTTCTTAGAATGTGATGCTAAAAATTGTTTTTAAAGGTGGAAGACTCAAGGTAAGACAATTTGGATTCCTCCCTAGTAAGTCTCTCAAAAAATAACTTTAGATATGGTATTTTGAATGCAGTACCTAAGTCATCCATAATAGATAAAAAGGTAGAAGCAAAGAATTTGAATGGGACACTCAACTTAGACAAAATTAAGTGCACACACTCTTCATCCTTCTATCTTATCCACTCCCTTTCAACTGTGTCAAAAAATACTTAAACTTGTTGAGGTAGTCTATGATAGAGGCAAACTCATCTAGATTTAGTGAAGTAAACTTGACTTCATCCTGCATAGCTCTCAAGTGGTTTACTTTCCCAAACAAGCCCTTTAGTTTAGGCCATATTTTGAATCAAAAATCAAAACAATCTAAATGAATTAAAAGATTGTCACTCATATAACCCCCAATCAAACCCATACACTCTTCAAACATTCATTGGTATTGAAATATTTCAAATTCAAATGTAAACTGTGGTTGAGCTTTATTCATTAGGGACCATAATCCTTTACACTTTATGATTGTTTCCATTAGAGATCTCCATGTATGGCATTTATTTATATTTAAAGGCTCACAATGGTCAATACCAAAGGTAGAAGCCATGGTAATGAATTACCAAAGAGTAGAAAGAATGCAAAAGGGTGCACAAAAATCAACACCGAGATAAGCCCCCAAAGGATTGTATGAAGGACCCCCTGACCTCCCAATTTGGTACTTTATAAAAGTAGTGAATTTATATAAATTAATGGCATCAATGTATAGATAATAAAAAATAATGCACTTTAAAAAAAATATAACTCAAATCTGAGTTATAGTTCAAGAGTTATAGGAATTGTGATTTCTCATAAAATGAGTCAAAACATTGAAAAAAACACTACAAACTAATTTTTGTCACAAAATAAAAAAATAATATAGTCATCCAACCACTCATTGGCACTATAATTAAACCGTAGACTCATAAATTCTAACCAAAGTGAAAAATAATTTGTATGGTTAATGTTATGCTTGTGCAAGCGAACTGTGCTGCCTCTTGAGGTAAAAATTTAACTTATAAAAGCAAACAAAATAATTAAGAGGATATTTTGAGAGGACAAAGAGGTGGTTTACTATTGTCTTGGTGTCTTAAGTGTAAATAGTGACTACCAAGAAGGTGAGCTTAGGTCTGCCATAAATAACCATGCCTCCTTCCAACACTCTATTTAAAAATGGACACCCAAGGGAATTTCAACACAGAAGTGTAGAACTTTCTTTACAGATCTATAAACTTAGATATTAGATACTTAGATCTCTTCTAATACCCAAATCTCTTTTTCCAATGTATAAAACAAACTTGAAATAAAGGAGACAAAAAATAAAGATGGAGTCAAATTCCAATGCCAACTTCAATGCTCCTCTTTGTTCCTCCCACATAGACACTCTAAACATCAATGCCTTCTATATCTAGGTGATGCCACTTGTAGATTTCAATGCCACAACTGAGAATGTAAATGCAATAGTAAAATGTTTGTGCAGATCTGGAAATTAATGCTGGTAAAGAGAAAAATATAAAGGTAAAAGAAACTACACGCTCCTCCATGCCTCTTCCTTATAGATCTATAATGCTAATTTCAAATTCCAATGCCTCAGTAAATTGTCAACACCTCAATCTAGAAAATGAAAGTGCTAAAACTAGCATGCAGATCTAGAAAAGGAAAAAAGAAACAAAATCTAATGCTTGTAGGTTAAAAAATATGCCTATTACTATTCAAAAGACTCTAATGCCTTGGATCTTGGTCTACTACAATATAAAAGGGTCCCTCAAACAACATCTCCTTCAAATAACATATCTCAATGCTTCTCTTCCAACACTTAGTTGAGAAAATGTTTCAACACCTAGCTTAGATGAACAATGCATTAACACCTTTCATACAAGCATCACCTTTATCTTTCTTCAACCGATCCAATGCCTCCTAAAAAAAACCATCATCAAACTATATTTTTCCTCCATAAAAAAAGACACATTCTTTACCTTGGCAAATCTCCACGAGCGGAAAATGAAAGCTTCAAAAGCAATGGAAAATCTTCAAAAATAAAAGCTTCAAAAAGTCTTTAACAAATAGCACTACAAGCAGATATTCATGCACACCTCTCTCCTATGTTTCCTCTCTGCCTTCCCTTAAGGATAAAACCACACACTTTCTTCAAAGCTTCAAAAAATGTCAGATCCATAAGAAGGAAAAAAATGTTGAAGACAAGGGAAAAAATAGTGGTAAGAGAAATTTCTGAAGTAAAATACAACAATGTGGATGAGATCAACACCTCAAAGCTTTGGTACGATGTTCGGAATGGTTAAAAAATATTCCAACCTAAGATTTAGAAGTGATAACTTTAAAACATCACAAAATGAATTTGCAAACAATTGATTGCAAAGCAAACCGGAACAAGTGTTATTCAAAAAATATGATATGCTAGTACATAGAAAGCTCTTGCATAAATAGGCAAGAAAAAATATAGAACTAGCCTAACTAGCCAATGTGGTATACATCCTCACATAGGACAAGCTCACAAAAAAATGAAATATCTAGCTAATACACTAGCAAATGTGAGAAATACATGAAATACATACTCTAACACATTGTATCTAACCAACCTATATAGTAAAATGCATCATTGTTGATGATTCTATGGTACACACTTATGGAATATGGTAATGGTGAACGACCTCGTGCAAAAGTGGAAAAGGAATAGTGTAATGGAAAAAGAGAGTTGGAATATTATTTGAATAGGGGAAAGGCATGCAAATAACAATTTAATGTTCAATGGACATTAACATTTTTTTTTTCGTTTAGTGTTTACCTTAACCCCTAACATTTGTCTTAACCACTGTCATTTTCCTTAACATTTTTTTTGCCTTCACTATTATTGTTTCCCTTAATGTGTTGTTAACAAAATTTATCCTAGCCATGAGTGATGCACATTGATTGGTTTTGTGGGCCCTACACACGTCAGCCAAAAATGTGAAGGCATCGACTAGTTAAGGCACTCCATAAAATTTATATTAAATAAAATAATGATGGAAGTGACTGACATTTATGAAAATTATATGGAAAGAAGGTATATATATTTTGAATGGCACGAAAGAGCAAACTAACTCTTCTATCTATCACTCACCCTTACAGTCATGCCTCAACAATAAAGCCTTACAAAATGCGAAATTAGTCTATACCCACATGATTAAATTGCTTTTGAATACACTCTTTGGATAAAAATTCATTAGAAACTATGCTAACATATCCAAGATGCTTGCATATTTTTTGATCGAATGTTTGTAAAAATGCAGTCTCATGGAGTAACATTAAGTAAAGTCAAGGTCCACTACATATTTTCTCAAGGTCACCAACCTTCTAAGTGTGAAATTTATATGCCCTTTATTAATTATTTTATTGATAATTATATTATGAAACTATTATAAATAGAATGCAAAAACAATATTCTCTAATGGTATCTCATATAACTTTACAAAATTGATATTTAGTGCACTGTTGTTAAATATATTCATAACACCTTCATAAAAATTTTAGTGGTGATGATTTGATCATAATAAACTTGTCGAGGCTGATAAAACATGCATGGGACTAAACATTTGCATTGTTGAATAGCATGCTCTCGTGAAGGAGATGGATCATGTGCTTCAAAAACTTTGGTGATAATTGTTGATAATGGCTTGCACATTATCAATTAACTAGTTGAATCAATTCCTATCTTATATAATGGATTTAATCTAGTAAGAAGTATTTGTTATTATTCATATGAAAATAACAAATGGAATTCCTTCTCCAATATTAGGCCACTTTAACCTAGCTTTGATTTGAGAATGACGAACATCAATAACAAAATCTTCTTGAATTAAATAGCAAATTTGCACTACTTACACTTGGCAATGTCTACCATCCCAAGCCATGTGTAACATGGTTCCAATTGGTGGAAGCTACAGAATGTCACCCATGGCAAATGTGTAAATGTCGGTGTGGATAAATGTGAAGTAAAAGAGATATTTGAGTAATAGTGTCAAGCCTCAATAAAATCTATTCAATCTTTCCTACAAGGCGTGTGTCTAAGATTTTTATTTTTCATATATATTCAAGAAAGGGGCAATAATATGGCAAACAATTTTTATAAAAATAATATTTTTTCCAAGTTTTGGCCCTTCGAAATTCTAATCAATTTGGAATTAGATTATAAAGTTGTTGGAAAGGAGCATTTTCATCAAGGCTTGCATCCACATTGTGTTTTGAAAGAATATACCTTTATTTTGATAAGTGTTTTGGCCTAATTCTCCTCTCCACCTAAGCGACAATTTTGTAATTTTTTATTAAACTAATTTGGCACAAGTTTTCAATAAGGGAAAATCTTTAATTTAATGTTTAGAGAATTAACAAAAAAAGTTTATATATAAAACCCTTTGAACATAGTGTGTCTTATTTAATTGTCAACAATTTCCTCGAGGTCCTTTAAAATATCAATATTAATATAGACATGATTTTGAGGACATATCAAATTTCATTTTATTTTTGTTATGCCACATAAATTGTTTTAAAAGAAAAAATTAAATTTTTATTTTTTATTTATTTATTTTTAAAAAAAAATAATAATAATAACAAATTAAAGGAAGATTGAGAAATACAACCCAAACTATAACCTTATTAAAAATACTTTATTTATAATCATCGAAATCACAAATCCATACTGAAAGAGAATCAAATATTCTGTAACAAACTAACTTAACTTTTATAAAAAAAATATGTTAAGCAATAAAAGGACAAAAAAAAATAAAAACAAACTAACTTGAAGCTTCATGGAACCTGCACATGTCGTTTTCAATATTACAAATTTCATAAGCTCATTTCGCCCATTTTCCCATCACGTACAATAGTACAATAGTACAAAGCTCATTTTCTCCCTTTTTCTACCACGTACCTTCCGTTCAACGTACAACGTCCTCTTTAACTTAGGAATATATCAACTCGCTGCTTTAATTTACTTTTATTTTTCTTGTATTCTTCTCCAGATTTCCGAGGAAAATATGAATGCGAGAAAGATCCGCTTGGCTTTTCTTAATTTCAATAAAGAATAGTGCACTGTGCGTGGCGCGCACGCGATGAGGAAAGCACAATTACGATAAAGCTTCGCCCCACCTCCTACGCAATGCAACGGATTATAAGATGCCACAATCCATCCTATATTGTTATATTATTTCTTCTTCTCATTACTGCCATGGAAATTACAGATTTAAGCGTGTTTGAGAAATTTGGACATGATTTGCTCGGTGAGGATGCAATCTCTGCATGCACTCTTCTTCAGTATCACCATTTCAACGGAAGGATTGTAATGAAAATGGGGACCTATTACTGGAGAAGGCTGCTGACGCGGTTCCTCTAAGCAATAAGGTACGTAAAGTTGAAGCTTTACGTACCTGCTTTGCTCAAATTTCCCCTCAACTCGAAGTCCTCTTCCACTGGAATAAAGAGTTGAGGTTTGAGTCAGACTGTACGTTTCATTATATATTTTAAGATTCTTGATGAATATACACACTCTTAATGAATATTAAATTTTTAATATATAGCCTGGTAATAAAAAAAACATATCTATGTTTTAAAAAAAAAAAGAGTTTATTAAAAAGAAATTAATATTATTAACATAAATATAAAAATATATATATATATTAGTTTTAATTTGTACGAATATTTTTGATGTATTAGTTTTCTTATTTATTATTAATTAATTTGATAGTTTATTTTTGATGTATTAGTTTTCTTATTTATTATTGATTAATTTGATAGTTTTTTCTTTCGATTAAAAAGGAAAAAATTAATCAAATATTCAACTATAAGAAATTGTTTCTTTTTATTACTTTAATTTAATATTTAAAAAAAATATTATATATGAAATTATAATCTAATTGAAATTAATTTATTTGATTTATAATTTTATTTTTTATTTTCTGAATAATTAATATAGTAAATAATTTATTTATTTAATTTTAATTTTAAAAAAATTAAAAGATTTATATACAATGTTATACATGAAATAAAAAAGGAAAATATATAAAAGGTTTTTACCTAGTAAAATTGATTATATAGATAAACAAGATAAGAGGAATTAATTAATTGAATTCTTAGATTGATTTATATCATGAAGATGCAATTAATTTTTCAATTAATTGATATAATTATATATATTGGAACACTGGTTATATATATAATTTTTTGAAGAAAAAAATTGTAAAAAATTTGAAAACTAAACGACATAGTATTTTCTATATATTTATATATAATTATAACTATTTTCATTTTTCAATTAACTTTTACCTTCCATGCAATCATTGCCTATCTAAAGTCTTATTATTCATAACATTCAAGGGAAAAAAAGAATAAAATAGTTCAAAATATTTTCAAGAAAAAGTTGCACACGTCTACAGTTTCGATGTTCTTGCGTATCAGTAGTTGTTATCTGTGTTTTATTTTTTCTTTATTTTTTCTGGTTTGGTTTGGTTCAGGTTAAGATCACAGACAATTCTCCGTAAAAAATCATTGACATTGCTTTTGAAACAATTAGAACAACACAAATGTCACTGGCTTTGATTACAGATGTCGCACCTAATCAGATCTGGCATCTGTTTAAATGTTGTATAGTTTCATTCTAGTTTTCATAGAATTTGTCACAGAGGACGCCACTCACTAGTCTCAATTTGGGCTCTTCCTATCTAGATCAAAGGGCAACACGTTTCCACACACAAAACAGTAGGCATAGATTTTGGGAACTATTCTCCTTGCTGGAATTTTGGATTTTTCCAAATTTGCAACAGATATGAAGATATTTATTCTTAGATTATTGCACCTGCAGATTTTTTTTAACCTATTTTCCAAGGGATAATTTGGTACAAATAACTCTATAAAAGAGAGTAAATGCAAGGACCGATTTTTTGGAGTAGTAAGGGCCTACCCTGCATTCATTATATGCGACCATAATCTCTACATAGTTTTCTTGGTCTATTTTTAATATTGGGATCTTTTTTCGTGAGCAGGAGGTTTTTCAATGTAAATCAATTAGCATGTTACCATAACATAACGATACAAGTGACTATGACGTGTAAGCAATGTCTTGTGAAGAGCATCAGACTCCGCTGAGTGTAACCAGGCGGTGCATTCGGCGCACGAACTGTCACATTGGATATTGACCCCTTACGGCTCCCCTTTTTCTCCATAACTTTACCTCGGTGTGTTCCCCTTAACAATTGTTGTTTGTCTTAATTGTTGTTGTTTACATTAACCACGGGATTTTGCTTTAATCGTGATTGTTTTGTTGCGCCCCACGAATGCAGTCACAGGGAATCATTTAACCAAGCCTCATATCATTTTCATCATTTTCAAATATCGTACCCCCTCACGAGCTCTGTGCAACGTGTCATGTTCACTGTCAATGCCATTCGTGGATTCACAAATTACATTTTGAGGACCTATCCATCCCTAGAACTAGATTGGCAAATTGTGGAGGTAGGCCATCATTTGATGTGATTTGTGTTCCTTTTAATCAATTTAGTTTGTAAACCCCCGTCCGTTTAAGAAGTTAACATGCACAGAGTGTAGGGTTTTAACTAGGGAATGGTGCACATTTAGTTTTTTTGCAATAAATTTCTACAAAATTGCTATCATTTGTCATAACCATTGTCATTTAAAGGTTGTGTCGCTTGTGTGCCCTTTTGAAATGCTCAATCCATATTGATAAACCTTAAATAATGAAGTTTATTAGCATTTATTGTTTCAACTAATGTTTGTAATAACTCTAGCATTTAGATACATATAAAGGAATTTTAAGTCCATACCTTTGTATTATAGATTTATACTATAAAGGTATTTGAATGTTTAGAATTTTGACCCTTGGAACTTTGAGTGGATGTAATGTTTAATGGAATTTTCCATTAAGGAATTGTATGTAGATATTTATCTTCAATAAATAAAATACACCAAAAATGTGAAAGAATTCCAATTTATACAACAATATAGTCAAAAAATATTTTCACTTTTTATATAAAATCTTAAAATCATTTCCAAATAAACATAGCATTAGGGGTCCAAACAATCAACAATACAATCAATGCCCTATTATAGGAGGTAGACTATAGGAGCATGAGTTTTGTTTCAATGCCTCCTTGGGGATGCTCCTACAATTTTTGCTTCTAGAATTGAGCAATGATGAATGAGCTCCTGCATAGGTAGAAAAGGAATATTCTAATGACAAACGAGAACTCATATATTATTTGAATAGGGTAAATGGGAACAACTAAATTGTAAAGGGAAACTATAAGAGTGTGAAATATGTTTCAAGTAGTAATTGAAATTGAATGAGTTATGCATTCAATGAATTTTATGTAGCATATCCTAATTACACAAACTATTCAATAAACTATGTTTTGTATGAATGATCATACCCCGACTAATCATTAATTCCTCAAGTAGTCAACATAAAATAGACTATGCCTTAAATAATAATTAATCTTTTCAACCAATCAAGAATACAATCAACATAATACTTATCAATTCCCTATTAATTTTATACTTGACTATACTATGATAATTGTTTATATACTAATGCCCTATTCTAGGAGGTAGAGTACAAGAGTGTGAGTTTTGTTTCAAGTAGTAATTGCCATGGATATTTCTAGGGTAATTGGAAAGTAGAATTTATATTCCATATTCATTATACTCATTATGCTAATGCATCCAAGGCATTGAAATAAGTTTTTTTTCATGCATGGTTCCCTTGTATTCGGTGTTTGAGTAATTTGCATGTTACTTCTATTTTGATAACATAGCTATGATAGGATGAAATGATTGGCATATAAAAGTTCTCCTCAGTTGTTCAGCGATAATTATGTGAATGTGAAGGATGGACATCTATAACCATTTATTATGTGCTTGTAAAACACTTATTTTCCTCATTGTTTTTCATAACTAAATCAAGTTAGTAATATAAGGATCATAGAAACCATTGACTATATTACTTACTTCTTGAACCTAATGATTTTCTTATTTGGAAATGATATTAGGATCTTACAATGTTTTATCTTTAAACCTATATCAATCTTTTATGACTTAGCTCATGTTGAGGGTGGCATAACTATTCATTTAAAAAATGATATGATGTATGTTTGTAATGCTTAATTTCATGTTGATAATAGAAAGAGCAACATATGGGGTGGATATCTTAGTACAATGTTTCTCTCAAGGTTATGTTTCTATAAAATTAATACTCAATATTAGTTTTTTTTGTAAGCTTGTAAAACATTTATTGTGTTAATTTTTGTTGATAAATTTATCTATTTAATAAATGAATGATCATGAACATGCATTGATTGTATTCATGACCGCTTAAAGGAATTAATGTTTTGGGGGGCAGAGTTGGAGTTTTGTGTGATTAGTGTTTACCTATGATGAGTAAGATGCATGAGATGTGAGGTGTTTGATGGCACACCCTGATGGGATGTTATCACTCAATTTATTTATTTAATCTTGGAATTATGGTAAAGATATTAATTTAAGGAGACAATTATTTAGTACTCTAGTATTAGTTGCCATTTGAATGTTTTCATTAGTAGAATTATGTGGATCCTGTTAATGTAATGTATGGTAAAAATGCACATTTTTGGTATTTTAATTTCTCCCACTCTATAAGAATAACCCTGTCAAAGTGTTGAGGTTGGGGTTTTCCAAATTATTTTCATTAACATAAGATGATTCTATAAATCTTGAGGATGATTATGTTTGGTAAATGTTTTATTTTCTGCATATGATTATGGAAAGTATATATGTCTTATGTATTACTATTTTATATAAACAATTGGTCTATGTAATGGTCTATTATTGTCCATATTGTTACAATCTATATGTTTGCCTACATCTTGCTTATATGTATAATACCATTTACATTATATATAATGGTCTATTATTGTCCATCTTCTGAAATAAAGGAAATGAACCAATGAACTAGTTGTTATTTTCCTTAATGTGTCATTAACATTTTTTAGCCTAGACATGAGTGCTAGAGGTCAATTGATTTTGTCAGACTTGTGGACACGTCAGTTGAAAAGGTGAATGCATTGCCTAGTTAAGGTGTTCCATCTTGATGCTCATGTGTGTAATACCGTTTACATTTTGTAGACAGTTGAATTTTTCCCATCTTGCTACATAAAGGAAATGAACCAATGAACCATCAATCTATATAATGGATTGTTGTTATTCATCTTACTATAGTCTATATAATGCCCTACATCTTAATTGTCTATATAATACCATTTACATTATATACATTTTATATAATGGTTTAATGTATAATACCCTTTGGATGTCTTGATATGATAATGGGATATGTATATTTGCATTTTATATTTATAAAATATTAAAATTTTAATTTGATTTATATTGCATGATAATGCATGATTTCAATTCCCTATTGCCATAATGATCACTTTACACCCACATGACAAATATCTTTGAGGGTGGTACTACTGTAACTTATAATTATAGTTGTGGTCAAGTTTGATCTAATTGCATGATTTTTATTCTCTATTCACTATAGAACAGTACATCAATTGATTATCTTTACCTTACATGCTTAATTAGTTTATTTGATTGTGTGATATTGAGGTATAATCATGTTTGTTTTAAAATTTGTGGGCCATTTGAAAAAATATTTAATATTAATAACGAAAAATAATAGATAATTATATAAACCAAGTATTCATTTGTTGCTTCCCTCTATGTACCAAGATGGATAATGGTGTGAATAGACTAGGGAAAAAAATTCTAAACATTCAAATTCTCATATAGTATAAAGATAGAATACTAAGGTATAGATTTCAAATTCCTTTATGTGTAGCATATCCAAGAATGATATACAGAATGTAAATGGAATTGTTCAAGATATATATATATATATATATATATATATATATATATATATATATATATATATATATGCGCACCCACACACATACATAAGATGATTTTTTTGAAATAATTTCAATAATTAAACTTTGTATGTATTTACAAAGATTGTAAAGGATGTGAGCTTTCACATACCTCCAAGAAAGTGAATAAATGTCCTTCAAACATTGATGATGGGGTTGCATAAATTCACAATGTGACTATATATTGTGAGGAAATGCTAAAATGATGAAATTTGGATGTTGTCTTATTGAAGAAGCATAGGGGTCTCTCTCATGATCACTTTATGATTTCTATTTTGGTTTATAATATTGAATTTTCATGGTTACATACACACTCAACCTACAAATATGTAACATAACTTGGCACATTAAGGTTCATGAACCCCTAGTACATTTCCTTATGATACATACAGACATGGTAGTTTGAGATGGTAATGAAATTCTAAAGTTGAACACCATTGTATTATTAGCATATCTAGTTAGTTATCATGATAATCATGTATTACATTGTGTAGTTTGTAATTATGTAGCATCAGTTACGTGTTTAGTTAGGTGCTTAGATGACATAGAAGTTAGGGGATTATGTGACAGTCACAACATTCATTCATTCTGCATTCATTCTCCTTCATTGGTATCAAAGTTTCTATATCCTTGTCAATGTGTTCAATAAATCTTCATATCAAAACATAACATAAGAGTCATACAATAGTCAATGTAGAATATTATACAATGAAGCTGAGTGATGAAAGGAAATATATTGATGCCAGACACACTGCAAAGAAAGTTGTGTGCAACCATTGTGGAATAGAGAAAGTGTAGAGCACATTTAAGTTTTTAAGACCCATGATGTTTGAGGAAGCTTGTGACACTTGAAGAAGTAATCAACTCAGAGCAAAACCCTAGATGAGTGATGTAGAAGTAGTGACTTGTAAATAAGGACGTAGAGTTAGCAAAACATATAGAAAAGAAAGAAGGCAAGGTACATCTTTCTATTTTCAAAACAATAAATATTACCTTGTTTTCCTTATAGATATATGTTTCAAAATGGAAATTCAAATTCTTGTAGATAAATATTCTAGTTTAAATTTTCATATGTGGAAGGTTAAGATACAAATGCAATTGATGCATACAAATTTAAAGTGAATCATAAATGGAGATGAGAAACAACCCAATGATGCAATTAAATCATTGGAGTGGAAAACAAGAGATGACAAAGCAAAAGATATTATTTGCCTTATGCTTTTTTATTTTTAATTACATCACACGGATTTAGAAAAATCATCCAAGGAAATTTGGAATACACTCAACACCTTGTTTGGTGCAAAAGTGATAAATGCCTAATTTTCATTGAAATTTTAGTTATATCGATTCAAAATGGATGATGGAATTATTATGTCCATCCATGTAAACAATCTGAGATCTCTTATTAGTAACTTGCTGAGGTAAAAACTAATGTCAAAGATCAAGATGCAAAAGCTATTCTATTGAATGCTTTACCATCTAAATATAGTAATTTTGTATTTTCTCTTAGCCAAATACCATCACAATCTCTTGATGATAAAAAGGACACTTGTAGAAGATGAAGATATTTTTCAACTTGAGAATGCATTGTGTTTTCAAAATTCTCATAAAAAATTCAATACAGAGAAAAGGGAAATAAAATGTCTGTACTGCAAGAATAAAGGTCATACAACATGGGACTATTATATTAAAGAAAAATATGTTCTTAAAGGGAAACTCAAGCACAGTGAATTCAATATTTCTCAAGTAGAACATCCACCAGATACTATTGAAAGTGAAGAATTAGGGGATGAAGTAGCTTTCACTTCAAATCTCATGTTGTGAAACATGTAGCAGCACTCAACTACAGGTTGGAGGATACATGAAGGCTATAAGACAACTGGTATCCTCTCATGAGTCACCTATGATGGGGTCACACCATTTCTATGGTGACAAATATTGGTGTGTTTATTTTATACTTTGCTATGTATATTTTTCAATAAAGTATTGAGCATTATTTTCTAGTTTGGTACCTCCTAAATAAGAATGTTGTAGGGAGAAAAACACTAAAGTAGCACTTGGTTCTTTGAAAATGGTTTGTGGTAATCTGAGAAACCACTGAAGTACAGTAGAAACCTCTTGAAACCCTCTAGGTTCGTGGTTAGCAGAGAGAAGTGTTCCTATCACTTTTAAGTTTTTGGTAATCCTATAAGGAAAACTTGAGGTGTCACCAAGACCTTGAATCCATAAAGATGGCATGCCACCTCATAAAGTGAGTAGGCTACATGGAGAGTTTAAATATTTTTATAATGTTTGTAATAAAGGGGGGAGCACTATCAGGGAATATGATGCTTGTAAAAATAGTGTAATAAAGGGGGAAATGTTGGAATATCTAGTTAGTTATCACACTAATCATGTATTGCATTGTTTAGTTTGTAATTATGTAGCATCAATTACATGTTTAGTTAGGTTCTTAGATGGTGTAGTAGTTAGGGGATTAGGTGATAGTCACAACATTCAGTCATTCTGCATTCATTCTCCTTCATGTATTGAGGCTTATGCTATAAACTAATTTTTATGATTTTATAATTATGAATAGTTAGATTGGATTGAACTTTGAATAATGTTTTTTTTTCTTTGTTAAGACCTCTCTAGAATTGTGATTTGATAACTTGGTAGTCTAAACTATGCTTATAACTTTATATTTGTGTTGAGTTATATTGATTATATTGTTGATTACATGGATAAAGATATGTATCATATGAAATCAATAAAACAACTTAAGCATGCAAGGTAAAAATATTCATTTAGTGTATTTTCCTATAGGGAACATGGCATTGAATAGATGCCATTAGATAAAAAAATACCACATCTAAAATAAGGTACAATTAGTTTAATATTTTATTCATTATTATTGTGTGCAAAAGCTCATGCAGACATCAAAATGAAACATCCTGAATGGTGTGTGATTAACTAGTCTAACTTTTAATTTTTGTAGTAAAAAATCACAATGCATTCATCTGATGTTTTAACTTTTAATGGTCTCAGCCAATTGGGGGTTAGTGCCTAGCATGGGGTTCCTTGCCAACTGTACTTGCTAGTTATGCTTAGGAATAAATCCTTATCTTGTAAATAAAGTATGTTATATAATAATTTATTTGTTATTATTTATATCTTAAATAAATTAGGTAAATGGAACATAGATAGGAGTAAGTAATAGGGATGAAATGTCAATTATAAGGATTACCATCCATGCTGAAATTTTAGATTGGTTATGTTCAACACTCATGAATTATTTAGTTTGGATAAAATATTAGATATTACGTTATGAAACTAACCATACAATATGTTCAATGTTAGTTATCACACTATAAATTGACTTCCACATCCCGTCTAGTTAGTTAATCTATTATCACTCTATTTGTTTCATTAGAATGTTAGCTAATTGACAAGCTTATTTTACATGAAGGCGCATGATATTTTAAAATTATGATTTAATATTTTATTTATCACCATTTATATTAGCCCCTTATCCCTTTTATGATGGGTCTTAGTTAATTCTTCTTTGATTATAAGCTCACACTAAATGTACCATCTAGTTACACTCACAATCGAGGATGTTAGAAGTGAGGTCCATCATAGAAGGGATAACAACACAACAAAATGGATAAAGAGGAAGGTATTTAAACTATATAATAAGCATGTGTAGGTCAACTACCAATATGACCTCAACATGCCTATTGGATACTCTTATAGTAGATAGAGTATCTAATAGACACATGAAGGTCAACCTTGAGTGTGACCTCTATGGTTTTTGGATAATATATGCATATAACTAGGATAAGATAAACTAAGCACTCAACTCCCCAATTTATAGCCAAGGAAGTCAATGTAATGGATAGGTAAGGGGTTTGGTTGGTTATTTAGTGGAATGGGATTTAGGATAGGTTGTGGTAATGGGTTCTCATGACAAAACCAAAATACATTAGCAGTGCCTTGATGCTCATTAAGAATGTTAAGATGGACCAAAATAGATTTCTAAGGTCCTTTGGTATCTGATATCACTATAAGGTGAATCTTTTGATCAACATCAGGACTAGAGAGATGGTGGTGATTGGGGTGGATGACTTGTGGAAAAAGTTCTACTCTATTGGGTTGAATTTGTATACACATAATATTCTTAAACTTTTATCAATTATTGACACTTTTTATCTTACAAGAACTAATAAAATCTCTTTCTCTATGAGTGCATGCCTTAAGGAATGCAACAGGAAAGGGGTGGGTAGACCTTCAGTGCTTCGTAGGATTATTTTCCCTTTCTTCACTTGTTATCTACACACTTATCTTATAAAAATGATTTCCCTAACCCTATTATTTTCTCTTGCACACTCCTTTAGTATTTTACCACCTTTAGTACCCCTTTTCCTAACCTTAAACCCCTTTTGACAGTTTATATTACTAGGTTGATTGGGTTAACCTTGTACTCTTATTGGTAAAACTCATTTAGGGTATAGGTCAGTTCTTGGCTGACCTAGCTCTTGACCTAGTGGGTTTTTATCAATAATAATACTGGGTTGATTGGGTCGACCCTATCGACCTAAAATTTTGTAAGGGCTTAGGGTTAAATCCACCTATATATACAAGAACATTTAATCATTATTTAAAGAAGAGAACAAGAAGTAAGATATATTTTTCATCTGTTTATCCACCATTCTACTTCAATAACAAGCTTAAGGTTTCATACTTTCTTTAGAGACAGATTTTTTTTATCGATAAGTCTTTTGGATGTATTGATAGGTTGTGTATCCTAGGGATGATTTATCCTTATCATCCTTACTTACCAAAAAAACTCTTACAAAACACCTTGGCCAAGGGAAAGATTGAGGCTTGATGGGTTCATCTTCAAAGGTAAGTATTCCTAACTTTGTTTCTCGTTTATAAGATTAGAAAGATATGCATTTGTACTTATCTTACATACATTAGGATTCCATATAGATTGACATAAGTATATGTCTTCTATGCATGTTTACTTTTGTTGTTTATTACCCCCACTTTGTGTGACAAGGTTTGGCGAGCACTAGATTAGATTTATTTGATTTACTTGTGATTAGTTTAGTAAATATGAATACATAGAGCCTAATTATGGTTATTGCATAGTTTTAATTGATTGGAGGATTCAGTACCCTCACTAGTGATATAACTATGGTAAGAGATCCCCTAATTAGGGCTAGTGGATCTATTATTGGTCATAGTCTTGATTATCTAATGTGTCCCCAATCAGAAGTGTAAGTTTGTTATATTAGGATATATTATCTCTGAAATAAGATTGATTTATAAATCTGATACATTTTTGATTGCATACATTTTATTGAACCCCATGTTCACTTAAACTTTTTAGGTTTTATTTCATGTTTTTCATTTCTATAATTTTTTTTTTTTCCCTATATGTACGATACTAGGTCGATAAAGAAGGTGTTATTTTTAACTTCTGTGTGTAAGTTTACATACAGTTGCATCAAAATGACTATGTTTTTTCTATGCATATCTTCATCAGATATATTTTACTGAATATAATAGGTGGACATAATGCTCTTATTCACTTTGAGATAATAGGCTATGTCAAACAGGTTAGCTTAGTCTCTTATTCACCTCTAAAATGAAAAACTAGGTTGAAAAAGTCCACTTAGTATTTGAGTTAGCTTCCAAATAACAAACAAGTTGACCAGTCTGGTATAGTGATCTTAACATGCATCAATAAATTAGGAATTAGGAAAATAGTTTAACCCAATTAACATAGTTGGTAGAACTTGTAAGTAGCATTTCATGCACTTCAAAAGAAATTTCACAGTCCTTAGCATCTTTCGACTTGACAAGGTTCTTCTCTATCTCTCTCTATCTATCTCTCTCTCTCTCTCTCTCTCTATATATATATATATATATATATATATATATATATATATATAGTTCTTCCTTAAATTTATATTTTACAAATTTTGCATTTTTCAAAATTGTATACATATAAAAAACTAGGTCAACTTGGTCGACTTAATTATGTATTCAGTATTCTGTCTTAAAGACTAGGTCAACCTAGTTGACTTAGTTCATAAGGAATCTTGATTTTATAGTACATTAGTGACCATATCAATAATTTTATGTAATTTTTACATATAGTGTCATCTAAACTTACTCTATACTATGCTTAAAATTGATAATTACCAACTATATACTAGTAATTGCTTCACACTTTCACTTTCAGTTGTTTGTATGATTAAAATAGATCACATATTCTAATTATGAGTTTTTCACCATACCATTTATTTTAACTATTTTTATCTTTATTGTACACACTACCAAAT
This sequence comes from Torreya grandis, assembly GCA_037957365.1. Lineage (NCBI taxonomy): Eukaryota > Viridiplantae > Streptophyta > Pinopsida > Cupressales > Taxaceae > Torreya > Torreya grandis. The sequence continues at coordinate 593,008 of JARHVA010004578.1, read as the reverse complement.
CATATAATTCCAAAGTGCATTTGAACATTTGTCTACCTAAGGCATACCCACTTGGATTTCATCACCAAGGGGGACGTGAATTGTTTTTTATCCAAGTATGAACACATGGTTAATGGTATATATTAGAAATTATCCTGACACCCTTATTGCTATGGGATTATAAAGTGAGGGGGTAGAGCCCAATACGAAGCTAATATCATTGCCAACATAGATCCGTTTCAACTTAAATGTCCTAAAACCAACCATAGATTGCTTTCTAGTTCCCTACTTTCATCTAATTTGCCTATCACACTTAAAATAACACATTATAATATTCTAATAACATTCAAGATGACCACTTAGTTATAATTTACATCTTAGTTTATTACTTGCTCTTTGCACACAATATGTTGTATTGAAAAAACTTGCATTGGCCAACATTGGTGCAAGGTTTTATGATGTGTTCCTCAATTGGATCATTCTCAAAGACCCAATTGATTGTTTGTTTTATTTCATCTCTCAATTTAAATACATTGCAAAATGTTTTCCTATTTTCAATATATATTCATTCTATTCGACACAGTCTCTTATAAACTATTTATTTAACTACCCAATATTACTTTCTACCTCTTAGGTCACAATACTAAGTTAACCCTTTTGACTCTATATCCTTATCAGGGTATTCACTATCTCATGTTATAGTACTAAGTTATCTCTATCGATATTGTATCCTTGTTAGTTTAGTTTTAATACCCTATTTGTAGTACTAGGTTGACCCAGTCGACTCTATCCTCTTATTTTCCTTTTTTCTCTCCTTAACTTGCATCAACCTTTTCCTCTCTCCTTTATCATGAAATTTTTGTTTGAAGACAAAACTATGTTGAATTTAACATATATGATGAGTCTTACCAACCCTAATAGCTTCTGCCATAATCATTTTGTGGCTCATATCCTAGATTTAAGTAATTTTTATATAGCCACTCACACTATAAACTATGGGAACCGTCCTCATTCCTCTTCAATTTTAATCATCTACTCTGGCTTGAAGATCAACATGAATTAGAGTATACACCAAAATTGATCATTTTAATCAATAAGTTTCCTCAATATGTAAGAAAATACTCTTCTAATATTTACCATCTCATGATAAGTGGTCAAGTTGAGGAGACTCATTAACCTTCTCCCATGTTCTCAAATGAATTTGGGGAAACTAGATTCTTTTCTTCTCATCCTTTTCCCTCTATTTTTACCCCTTTTCATACCATGACTTTTTTGATTTAATTTCCATTACCTTCATGCCTAGTATCTCTACTAACATAGCAGGTTCTACATCTAGTGGGCTTCTTCCAAGACCCACTCTTCTCAATTATTCCACTAGTTTATCATTTTATACCCATGGTAATCATGCTTCTAGTGTTGCTTCTTCTCATCCCTCTACTAGTCCATATTTTACCACACAAGATAATTATGCCACTAGTGCCTCACTTAATAGCATATTTTCTCAAGCTCCTAGTAATACTCATAGTGGTACCGAAGCCACTACTGCCAACTCCAATGCTTAAAACAATAATGTAACTCAAACCCATCAAAAGCTATTAAAAAAATCTTAATCAAATGATGAAAATTTAAGATCATCTTATCAATGTTCAAACCCACCCTCAATATATGCAATGGGAAAAGCATAATCAAAATGTTCTCCCACCTCCTCTTAGGTATTCCCCTATTAATCTTATTCCTCAACCTCCTCTTGTTAATAAGATAATAAAGCATCTTCAAAATGAGCCTCTTAAATTTTAAATTTCTAATATCAATATATGATGTATCACCCCTAACATTTCTTACGATGGTTCAACTGATCCTACTCTTCATTTAAAAACATTAGGAAATTAGTATAAAGACTAGGTCAAATTAAATAGTTTTGCCACTACCAGTCTCTTATAAAAAAATCTCATAGGTGATGCTTTATATTGGTACAAATAACTCAAATATCATTACATTAATAGTTTGAAATAATTAGTTAAGGCTTTAGTCCAAGAATTCCAAACTAGTCATCTCCCTTAGAATACCTTAGCCCATTTTATCAATTATAAATAATTTGAGACCAAAAATACCAAATATTACATTAAATGATGGAAACATTATCTTAAAAACATGAACATAATATGGTATATGATAACCTTTTCCATATATTTACCAATGCTCTTTTTCCTAAATTATAATATCAAGTCCAGATTCTATCTCCATGTACATTAGAAGAGGCCATTATCCATCCAAAGTATCAATATTTAATTATGCATCAATTCGAGCCATCCTAACATTCTATGGGTAATCACATGTTACTCAAGAATAATAATCATCATGCTACCAATGATGGTGTCATATACTCATATGATACCATTCACACTATTCAAGATATTATTCCCAACCAAATATTGAAACAAGCTTCTCCTCCTAACCTCATCACTAACCCTCATTTATCTTCAACCAATAACATCAATGTTAATAAATCTTTATCCTTATCAGAATTACAAACATTTCTACCAAGGCATTTACCAACATAAATTTATCCCACTCGAACCATCAAGTCTTGGTATGATCCTAATAATTTTTGTTTGTTTCATGCTAGTTTGGGTCATTATCATGAGACCTGTAGGTAGCTTTGTACTTTGGTTATGGATTTCCTTCTTGGTCCCAATCTTGATTATGATTCTATCATTTATAAATGCCAACAAGCATATTATTTTTCCTTCAAATCTCATAAAACTCAAATGAATTATCAAGCTTTGAACTAGGTTAATGATCATTTGGACATCTATAAAGATCCTCTTCCAAACCACTAAGATACTTAAGGAAAATCTACCCCTTATATCAATAATGTTGACAGTCTTATTGACCTAATTCTTGAATGTAATGTGCTTAATATTAATCATGTGAAGGTTGGTTGCTTTCATTGATCCTCAGCCCATATACACACCTCTATTGTCTTACACATTTTGTGTTATCCAAGATTATTCTTCAGTTTACATAACTGAGTTTGGGCAACGAGACCTTATATCTTTTTTTGAAAAAACACCTCCCTTGGATAACACTTTTCATATAGCTTATACCATCCTTCCATATTCTTTAAATATCACCAATAATAATAACTTATATCAATACTTATTATAATCTATCTCAAATCACACCTACATTTCCTTCTCCATCTTCTCAACATAATCTACAAACTCGTCCTCTAATTAAACATTTTATCTCTTCTCAACATAAATTCACATACACTTCAGCTCCTCCTTCTAGGGACCTCATTCAACACTATGGTCCTCTTTCGAACAATCTTCTTATGGGTTATGATGAGCGGGATCCTATTTCAAAGATTACTAATCTCCCATATTAAATCCCATTTCTTGAGCATATGTGGACCTCTCCTTTTCATTATAACCATCACTTGAAGCTTTTTTTCTAAATTAACATCCCTCATGCTCTCCTAATAGGATGTGAAGCCACCTTATTTGGATTGGAAGATATCATTTTACAACAATGTGAAGAGATGTCCATACATGTTGATGAGATAAAGGATAACTTCTATTTCCCTCAAGTTACCCATTGCTTCTATTATCCTTGATGAGATTTTTATTTATGTGGGTGACCTCCCTCTATTTATTAGTGTTAAAAATTGGTGATATCCAAGTCAAGCATGCCTTGATTGATAAGGGTTTTGGCACTTGTGTTACCTCTCTCGATTTTATCAAAACCTTTGGATATTCTAAATATAACCTTAAATACACATGCAAAAAATGTCAAGGCTGTGATCAAAGGTAAATGCCTCCTTTAGGTTGTGTGCAGTTCCCCATTACCATCCCACCTCTCATTATTCATGTGAATGTGATGATATTAAACATTCCTCTATCTTATAACATTTTTCTTTGTAGGACATAAACTCATTATAAGATATCAGTTCCCTCTTCCGCTTGCCAATGCAATAAATTTTCTCATAATGGATCTATCTATAAGATTTAGGGTGATACTAACCCATAGAATTTTGAACAATTCTAATATCTAGGTGTATTAAATATTCCTAACCTTGAACCATTGCCAAGCATTCTATTTCATGAATCTCAACAATTTACCTTCTCTATCAAATTCAACCAAGGTTACAATGGTAATCCCAAACTCATTGGGAATATTCCACCTAACCTCCTAGATTTTGATGATGATGAGCCTGACTAGATCAATCTCAAAATTAAAATTATGGATCTCTTACCTCATCACATCTCCCAGATTCTTGCTTCTTTGTAACCTATTTCTCATTAACCACCTTGTGATGACATTCTTATTGTCTTAACTAAGACTCATCATTCCATTCATCACACCACATAAGATGATAAGGTAATCCCTACCTCCACCATTGATATTCATACACCTAATTATGACAATGCTTATACCTTACATGATATATTCCTAGGAAGTCATGTTCAGGGCCTTAATGTTGAGATTATTCATTATTATTCCTCTTTGCTTCAATCTTTTAGTATATCATTCCTATTCCATCCTATATGATTACTAATTTTATAATTTTTCTTGTTGATCATAGGGAAGAGATGGTGTGCACACCTCCAGTTTTTAAATAACCTCATAGGAGTATGTTTATGGATTGTGTTATCTCTAGTCCTTATTATTTTGCTAGATATAACAACCCCTCTAGCTCACTAATATCTGAGATGTGTTTGGCTGATTTTAAACCTTCATGGACACTACCCCTCCCTTAACAAAACTCAGTTTAGATCCCATTCCTAATCCCTCTATAGCTGAGTCTCTTCCTATTTCTAATCCTATTGATCTTTTAGTCAATCTTTGTCTAATGTCTCCACCAACCCGACCTTCTCTTGGTGATGATTTACTCCCTTTAACATAGCTCGTTCCTTCACCTAAAAAATTGGTAGATGAATCTTATTTTGATATTAATAAATTTATTGGATATTGGAATAGAGATTATTACTTATACTAAACTCCCTTATCTTTTGTTTCCCCTCCTCCTATGAGTACACACACCAAGTCTACTCATAGTGTATCTGTTTCTTCTATGACACAGATAATCATTCATTCATATATTGTTGTAAGTTAAAAATATATATATAGACACCTTGTATCCCATCACTCTTCAGCCCTAAAACAAGGCTATACCTCCCTTGAAAGTATTAATTGAGTGTCTTCATAAGTATAGAGATGTATATTGTCTTTATCACCAATTTAACACACATCACATTGATCTTTGCCGCATCCTTCAACAACATATTAATGATCACCTCTTAACCATTATAACACCTTATGCTCCACCTCCCATAGGTCATTCTGAAAAGAAGTCTCCCACTTCTTCCACCATGGTTCTACCTCTAGTGGTTCCATCTCCTCTTATGGTCCCTTATCTACCTACTGTTCCTCCACCTATGAATCCCTCACCCATGGACCTTCCCTCACTCATGGATCCCTCTCCAACCATGATTTTCTCAATCGTGGCATTCTCCCTAGAGGTGACCCCTTATTATTCTATATAAACCACTCTTATGCATTCTCCTGAGCATCCCCTAAATGATAGCCACCATCAACATGATCCTTCAAGCATTCCTACCTTTTCTATCAAGGAGATTTATTGTAAAGTATTTTCTCAACTTTCACTAAAGATTGATGAGATAATAACTATAATTTTCATTCAACTTCGTAGAGACTTATCAGATGTTATGGATAATGTGTGTGGACAAATACATTTAGTACTTATGAACACATGCATGGTGTTCTTACATTTTTCATTTGTATTGGATGTGTGCTCCAACTTTATCTGCATCTATTTTTATATTGTTTGACATTTTGTCAAATTATTATCTATCGTATATGGTGACTTGGGCTTCACACTTTATGTTATTTATGCTTTCATTATGTTATTTGATGTATTTATTTCTTATCATTGCATTCTTTTTTATTCTTATGTTCATTTCTTATGACTGCCTTTTTCTTTTTCATAATTGCTCATTATCTTATCTCTATAAACATACTTAATTATTATTGTGACTTAGTTATATAAACCTTGCTCCCTTTAATCATTCCTTCTTTACCATGTGATCAGTTAGGAAATAATTAGTCTCATTATAATCTCCTTTTATCAGTCCACTTTAGATATCATTTTTTCTCTCTTTTCCCTTTTGTAATGTAAGCATACACATGTTTGAGACTTTAGATAACATGATAGTTCATCATTAAGCCTAAGTGTTTTAGTCAATCACATCTTAGGATAGTTATCTTCTTTTATCTTAAGCCTAAATATCAATTGTGTGTATCAATTTATCTCTCATTACTGGTCATTCCATGTCTATAATGAGGAGGAATATTAAAAGCCATATAAACTATGCAAAAGACAAATCATCTAATAAAAGATAATAATATAAAAGGAAAAATTCACAAATATCAAAAATCAAGTCACACTAAAAGATGTCATTCTAAGAACATTTCATTTTTCTAATTGATTCTCAAAATTGATAGTTTACTTCATGATAGAGCCAAGGTCCATTGAGATGTGGTAGGCTAGTAGATTAGAAAAGGAGAATAAAAAATCTTTTAATACTATCTACTTTTTCACACAAGTACCCAATATTCGCATTGTATTGATGTCTCTATAAAGGGTCCTAAGGAATGGGGAACATGTCAAGAGAGGGTAGGTTCATTTTGATTTTATTGTTTAAAATAACCAATATGAGTTAATCTTAGTAGCACACTTATTTGCCTACATAGTTTTATGTCTATAGCAAACAAGTATCCTCTATATATTGATGGTAACTAATAACTTAGTGCCTTCTCATGTCCTTAGTATGCCTCATACATCCTAAGGTCTTCTCATAAGATGTCAACATTATGATTTTTACATTCCCTTTTCACTCCCCATAACCCTAATATTTCCCCTTGGGAAATAAGGTTCTATTCACTGATCACTCCTCTAAGGATTCCATTTTTGAGTTGCATTATAAGACAATGGATAAGACCTATCTTTCCTCACAAATTGCCATATTTTCACATTACCATTCCAAATATCTCCTTTTACCATATATTTTCATATTATTTCAACCTTGTTGGTGTTTCTTTTGTGAGTTTTAGTGTAAGACCATAGATAGGACCTGACCCTCCTCATAATTTTATTAATATCCAAGTCATAACAACATTACATGTGTCAAATATGAGATAACATGTAATTTATTATGAGTTACATGTCATTGACATGCTTCCCATCTTGATTTAGTATGTTTTGTTCTTCTTTCATTAATATTTTCACTTTTGTCTTTTTATTTATGATTTCATGTAAGAATCCAACCATTTTTCTTAAGTTTTTCATACTTCCTAGCCTGAATTAGTGTGTTGATTTAAGACCATTTTTTCCAATTTTGTTTCTTTTCTATACTCCCCAACATGATTTACTATGATTTATTGAATTAAATGATTTGTTTTTATACCATTTTTCTTTCATGTTCTTTCCACTTTATTACATTATTTTCATACTTCCCAACATGATTTAGTGTGATTTTACTTGTTTAATTTGGTGCTACTTTTTTTCATTATCTAAAAACAACTTATTTCCCAAATGTTTACCACTATTTTATTTCATATACTTAGTCTTATTTTCATATTACACAGTTCCCAACATGAACTAGTGTGTAGTACATTTTTTTTTATACTTATACTTAGCTAATTCCTTTCAACCTATTTCTTTTTTACCATGAATGTGTCTTTCATAATGCTAGAAAATAAAACATAACACATATATTTATTATAGCATATATAGAAAAATTAACATACATGTGCTAGAAAGAAATATATCCATGCATCCACAACCATAACCTTAATACACCACAAAATAACAACATCCAACTATTAAAATAAGATATATATATATATATATATATATATATATATATATATATATATATATATATATATATATATATATATTTGTTTTTACAAACTACAAAAATACATCACTCCAACTCTAAGGTTGGGCTCTATCAATCTATCTTGTGGCCTAGCCACATTACCCATAGATGCCTCAGATAGTCCCCTTTGAATAATACACTATAAAGAGGATGTTTAATATATCAACCCTAGTAACTATCCTTGTAGGTTTTCCACCTAGGCCTATACCTATCCTAGGTAAATCATGATAGCCAAATGCATGTCTCTCTCCTAAGCCAATGCTTGTCATGCCTATGCCTATTTTGCTCCTACCATTATTAGTGGTTGTAGCCCATCTCCACATGCCTATAACCATCTAATGGGTTCCCTTAATAGTCTAAACCAGGTCACTTGAGCTAGGATAGATGGAACCATGATATCATCTAATATGGTAAGGTCATATGGCACCAACACCCCATCCAAAATTTCATGGAGTGTTCTCATCACCAGGAATTCCCATCTGGTCTTCTCCTCATCTTAGTTATCATCTTATCACCATCCTATCTATCTAGGCTCTCATTAGGGCTCTCATAGCTCTATTTTCTTCTTAGATTAGTCAAATTGTAGAAAATGAATTCTTTTTGACCTTATTTAAAGTTATTATTCATAATTATTTACCCTTCAAATATTTACCATTAAATTCCTTATTGTGATCATATTTATTTTACTAAATCATTTTCCAAACCATAAAAAGTTTTGAAATCTTGACATTTTATAGAATCTTTTCCCCTATTATATGCATATATTACAAAAATTTCATTTTTTGCTCTTTTTTGCATAAATCTCTATAGGTCTACCTAATGTTCTTCACAATAGACACCCTCACATCTATAACATCTCCTTCTTTATCTACAACACTAACATAAGTAAAGGTATGGTTTTCTCAATTATGTCCTTTCATTTATGTTATTTACTCCTTACTACACTTTAATTCGCATCACCATTATGTGTCATCATATTTTATTCTTGAAACATCATCCCATCTTACACTTACATGGCACATGATGAGATTCGAGTGGGGCATATGTATACACATAATATTTTAAAACTTTTATCAATTATTGATTCTTTTTATCTTGAAAGAAACCATGGTGTCTTAAATTCTCTGAATACACACATTAAGTGGTGCATTGAGAAAGGGGTGGGTAGACCATTGGTGTTTCATAGGATTGTTAGCACTTTTTACACTTATTATATACACACTTGTCTCCTAAACACCATTTCCCTAACCATGTTTTTCTCTTTTGCACATTCCATTAGTATTTTAGCACCTTCATACCCATTTTCCTAACCTAAAACCCCTTTTGGTAGTTTACATGACTAAGTCAACTTGGTCAACCTTGTACTCTTATTTATAAAACTCATGTAGGGTATAGGTTGTCTCTTGGTTGAACTAGCCCATAACATAGTGAGTTATTGTCAATAATGATACTAGGTCAAGTCAGTTGACCCTATCATCCAAAACTTTTAGAATGTCTTAGGGTTATATCTCCCTATATATACAAGATCATTTTTCATTTATTTAAGTAAGAGAATAAGAAGTAAGATATGTTGTAAATTTATTTATCCCCAATTTTACTTGAGAAGTAAGGTTAGGGTTTGATACTTTCTTTGGAAATACAGATCTTGTCTTGTTGAGAAGTATTTCAGATGCATTGATAGATTGTTTATCCTAGAGATTATTTATCCTTGTCATCCTTACTTAGCATAATAAAATCTTATGAATCACCCTAGCCAAGGGAAATATTGAGGTTTGGTAGCTTCATCTTCAAAGATAAGTGTTCCTAACTTTGTTCCTCCTTTATAAGAGTAGATAGACATGCATTTATACTTCTCTTCCATACATTAGGATTCAATACACATAGATGTGATTGTATTCATCTTATTCATGTTTAATTTTTTTGTTAATTACCCCAAATTTGTGCCATAGGCTTTGGTGAGCATTAGATTAGATTGGTTTAATTTACTTGTTATTAATATAGCCAATATGAAAACATAGGGCTTAATGAGGGTTATTGCATAATTTTGTTTGATTTCAGGCTTTAAAATCCTTTTTAGTTATATTATTTTTGTAAGACATCCCCTAATCATGTCTATTAGATCCATCATTGATCACGTTCTTGATTATTTAACATATCCCCAAGTTGAAGTGTAAATAGGATCTATCACCTCCAATATAGGATTAATTTCTAGATCAAATGCATTTTTGATTTTATACAAACTCTACCCAGTCAATGTCATCCATTAAGTTGGAATGATATAAAATAAGGATAAACCCAAATAGAAGGAGGGGTAGATTATAGGTTAAACTTAGATCATCATATGTTGACATCCTCTATTCCATGTTAGAATAATGATAGGTGGGCTAGGAATGTATTATTTTTCTTATAAAGTGGCTAAGGAATCTCTAATGAGATGAGGAATGGGAGCGGAGAAATAAACCTTATCACTTAACTTGGTACTTGCTAAAAAAAATTTACTGCTGTAGGTGAGTCTTATTAGTAACTTTTTATTTAGATCATATTTAACTTTAATGATATCCTTGAAGATGTTTGTCTAGCTCATATCTTATCTTATCATTTTAAGGTGTGATGTTGTTTTAGTAGTGTTAGAGGTCTCTTAGTGTTTCATATTCAAATATAAGATCATGGTCCCAAAATTGAATAACTAATGGTCATTCATTTGATCATTCATATAATTTTTAACAAAGTTTAATCTAATTTTAACAAAATTATGGTAATTGTTATTTTTTCTTGTGCTAGTGTAAACTTTTCATGCTATGTCTAAGTTGTTATATGGGTGATAAAGGTAAAATAAGATTTTTGAGGTTATTAATCACATGTAAAATATTATTTTACACATATTTTCATCTATACAATCAATAAAATGAAGCATAACTCACTCTTCTAATGTTATAAGTCATTTAAAGTGACTTTTTACTCATCTTATAATGTGTAAAGAAGGAATAGTGTTAGACATGGAATATATCCTTGTAAAGTAATATGCATCCTCAGAGGTGAGTAATATATCTAAAAATTGTACAAAACTCACCCATTCCTCCATTAGGCTCTTTACAAGCAGAAGAGGGAAGTTTTATTAACGATGGCTCATGAAGGAGGATGCATATCAAGACTAGTGATGGTAGGTCTTGGAGGGGTTCCATATTCCCTCTTAGTACATGGAATTAGTTTATAGGGAGAGCCTTTTGCTTTATGAATAATTACTAGTAACATTTGCTACCTTTAAACCCTATTAAAGGCCCAAAAACATGGTTATGCCTGTCAAAATACATTATAAAGTTTTAAAATAAAAATTATAGGTTTGGTGAGTCATAAAAGGTATATAAAATCCTTATACATCATCCTCCATCCCTACGTAGCATGTGGTAGTAGTCAAAGGACAAGAAAACATCATTTTGATCAAGTTATAGGTTGGTGACAATGGAGTTTTGATGAGTTCAAGGTTTCAAGAAACTAAGATAATGTTGTAAAATATATAAAACCACTTATGTATCTCTCCAATTATATATAAATTCATTTAACAATTCATCAATGATTATAAGGCCTAAAACTCTTCACAAGCATTGTGTTCCTTTTAGAATGCAAGTGTTGTTCATAAACAAGTGTTTTTAAAAGTTTTATGCAGTTGATTAAATATATCCAATGGTTGAAATGGTTAAAATGGATCATATATGTACCAATTAAAAATTAATGAGGACTTTAGGTCTCATAACTTATAATGAAAAACCAAAACACAGACATATATTCATGAAGAAATGAGAAAATGTAAGGTCAGATAACACTAAAAAGTGCATATATTGATTTTTACTAAATAAAACCTCATTAAAATTGACATGGAGGTGTGATTTTATGTTTCTAAAATTTTCCAAGTATTTTAAAATATATACACCCACTGGTGAGATAGAAAATTATAAAACATAAGTACATGTTAGCTAAAGGGCAATAGACAAGCACTTTTGGAAAGAATTTTTGTGTGAGATTTTGTTGAGGTATTTTTAAAAAAAATATATATATAAATGTATAACCCATTAATACCTTTCCAATGATTCAAAGGATAGTGTTAGGTGAGATATAAAACTCATTTTGGAGACCAAAATCCATATAAGGGCTTCTTAAGGCATAAAAAAGTCATATCCCTTCACCTTCATGGTCTTATCCCTTCAAGATTTTTGTCATGATCTTCTCTCAACGATAAAGAATTTGAATTTCATGAGATGGACTTTCCCAAAGGGCAAGTGCCCTTCGAGTTTTTTGCAAACATACCTACCGACCTAGAAATGAGTCTTCCCAAAGGGTACCTACCCTTTGGGTTTTTTTGTCAATGACCCTTCAGAAGGGTCTTTCCCTTCAAGTTTTTTAAATTTCCCCTTGGAATTTACAAATAACCCCTTCCTGTCAAATAACCCTTAAGAAAAAGGTACCCAAATTTTTTGAAGGTGTCCCTTCTGAAGGGTACATTGCCCTTCAAGTTTTTTGGAAGTGTCCTTCAAATATTTTGAATTGTCTTTTGAACTTTTTCAAAGGAATTCCTTTGGGATTTTTGTCTAAAGTCTATTTGCTTGTTCTTCAATGTCTACAACTTCAGAGTCTTCACTGAGACCTACTTTAGATTCTTCATTACTTGTTACTTATAAAAGAGATACATCATTCACCTTGAGAAACCCAAAATGCACTACCCTAAGTAATTTAGGTTTTCTAACCTAGATTACTTTTACTGATAAAACTTTCATAAGAAAATCACTTCTCAATACTTCACTGTCAAGAGTAATTCACGTTTTCTAACCCATATTACTTATATTGAGGGGTTTCAACTTTTGATTAGTCATAAAGTTAAATAAGTTGTGTCTCTTGTAAAACTTGAAGACTTTTCCTTCCAAATCCTTCCAAAAACCTGAAGTCTTTTGCCATGTAAAACCTGAAGTATTGCTTGAATTCCCACCCTCTCACACTTAGGCAAAATTTTGGTATGTATCCCAAAAAATGTCCAACATCTCTTGTGACTCGCAGGGAAGCATGCTTGTTATGGTTGAGAACTCAGACCATATAGATGCTATTTGAACTCCCAAAACAATGATAAACTTGATTTTTGATTGAAAATCTCCACTGATCATGGTTGAAGTAACCTTTCTCCTTCAAAATAAAAAGAGAAACACATGAAAGAAGGAAAACTAACTAATAAAAAATGTACAAACAAGAACTTATTGGAACAAAATTGAAAGAAACTACTATGCTTGAGCAACACTTGGAGGAAAGCAGACAAGAAAGGAACCTAGCTAACCATGACAAAGCATGATCCAATGGAAAATTATTGAATTCACTCCTTTGAAGAGATGGTACAAGTTGCAAAGTAGGATGTTTATTAATCATAACCTTTGATGAGGCATTTTCCTTGTCCATGAACTATATTAACATCTTCTCAAATGAGTCAGTAACAACAAAAAAGTCACAAACAAAGACAAACTCATCCAGTAGCTCTCGATCTTTCACACATTGCTTCTCATCTACCACCTTGTCATGTGATATCTCATTTATGCACTATTATTGAGTGACCTCATCCTTCTTATTGACTGCTACAAGTTCATCCAGCTCTTCAAGGAGCTTTGAATAGGTAAACCAATTTGTATTATGATCTTAGATAGTTGATTCTTGATTGTATTTTTCATAAATAGGGCCTTCAATAGACAACATATCCATACAAAGTTATTCAATCTCTTGAAGAGATTCAAGGCACAATTGCCAATCATCTTTTTGTTCCTCATTTGATCTATAGAATTAGCTTGAAAGCTATCTAGATCCTTCTCAATAGGAGATCCCTATAACTCATTTATGACTTTAATTTGTACTAGCTCCTCTTAAAGTTCCTCAACATCCAGATTAGTCTTCTCACTCTCAACTATAATTGGATGCTCAACTACAACCTCAAGTGAAGTATCAATAGGAAATTCTTCCTTAAAACACATCTAAAGCATCCTCTACACACTCTTTAAGAACTTGACCTATAACAGCAACCTCTTTCTCAATCGTCCAAAGAATATGTTCCTCCTGAAGAAAGCAGATGGTGGGAGGGTGATGAAATTTATTTGTTTGAGAGGGAAAATGAAGCATGGGAGGTTGATCATGATAAGGTTTTGGAATTTTGAATATAATGGAATTATCTAGGAAGTTTCGGAGAGGAGGAAAAGAAAAACTCTTAAAGATATTTACATTTTATTCCTTTCACTTGGACATTACCTCATAATGTGTGAAATCTCCTTGTCCTCATGGAAAACTTATGCTTGAGAGATGAGTGGTGAAGAAAGGGCACTATAAGAAGGCTTAGGCTCCTGAATAAGCTCCTGAATACAACTAGGAAGCTCCCTTAGCACATATTAGGCATGATTAAGAAATTCATAAGAATAAGGAACATAAGAACCGTTTGTAGATAAGTGATTCAACTTGATTTTTTGCCTCTCCCAAGCCTCTGTCTTCTCCAATACAAGAATACATAGCCCATTTATATCTTTTGGATCATTAGACATATTTTAAAATAGACCATTCACTTCCTCATACTAAGAGTTAGAACAAACCTTTATTGCATATGCTAGTATTCTGAGATCTATTTCTTTCTTTCTTTCTTGAAGCAAGGATACTCATATGCAACATCTTAGACATATGGGAAAGATGAAATATGGTCCTGAGACTAATATGGCTCACAAGGAAGGTAATAATCATGCTCTTGATAATAAGGATCATGAGAAGCTTGATAAGGTTCATCATAGCTTTGAAAATACTCTTGATAAGGTTGATTAGGCTCATAAAGAGGCTCATAGGTATCATAATAAGGTTGGTATGATCCATTATTGGGATGATAATAAAACATAGCATAGGAATTCTCTTCATACATAGCCATACAAATTCATTCATGATAATTTAATAAAAATAGATTTACATGGAAAATGTGCCTAAACCATTATAAGTAATTGCTTGGGCTTGGAATTGTTGGGTGAATATTTTGTCGTCAACTAACTAATGATAAAATGGGTATATCAACCACAGCATAGGGATATTTACGCCATGAAAAGTGTGGGTTTACCAGATCTAGACGAGGTAAATCTCTCCTGTCATCAAGGGGAGGTTCCCTATGAATATTTATATGCTAGATACATATATATAATTAAGCAAAAAATAACACATGGGGTGGTATAACAGCATCTACCTCTCTTTTTTTAGAGGTAATGTATAAAGAACAAAAGAGGGAAGTCCTGGTCCTTAGCTAACAACACTCCTCTTCTTTCAGGAATGGTATCAAACGGGAAGTAGAAAATCACCTGAAGTAAATAACAAAAGTCCACAAAGAAACTCACGTACCCACAAAGTCTTCCGCAGCCTCCTTCACTGATTTAGAACAAACGTAACCGTAGAGTGAAATGAAGCACAAAGTCTCTGCCTGAAACTACAAAAGATAACTGAATATCAAAGATAAAGGTAGCTCAAAGTCTATCCTCTATCTTTCAGAAGCGCTCTCAGATAATATTAACACACCCACATTGCTTATTAAATCAGATAAACAAGATATCATTAGGAAAGAGAACATAAGAAACTATTTCCTATACAACACAAATAACTTCAACACAAAGTTTGAAATAAACCTGCTTCTCATTCATTCAACAAAATATGATTTACAAGTTTGAGCACAAAGTCTCAAAAATTACTTCAATTTCAGCAGAGTGTTTGCTCTCTATTTTTCCAAGATCCTATTACAAATGAGTTCTCCACTATATATAGGGAGAAATCCTCAAAAATTAGAAAATATTAAAATATAAAAATATCTCAGTCAAAGATGACTCATCTTTGACTTTGAGATATTTTTCCAAACTTTTTACATGTAATTACATATTAAAAAATTGCATGTGAAAATGTCCCAAGACAATTACAAAGTGAATGAGAATAAGAGAGGAGGAATTCATGGGCGGCAAAAATTGCCGCCCCTGCATATCAGAGAAGTTCAGGTGCATAGGTGGCAAAAATTACCGCCTGTGCACGTCAGAGAGTCATCAAACAACATGTAAGGGTGGAAAAAATTGCCACTCCTACATAAAAGGATGCAAGGGCAGAAAAAATTACCACTCCTACATAGAAGGATGCAAGGGCAGCAAAAATTACTGCTCCTGCATGATGGATGAAAATAGTCTCACGTTCTGCTGAGTTGTGACGTATTCCACTGCACTTTGTCTTTTTCAATCAGGCACTTTCCGCAAGATTTTCTCTTCAATTAGGCTTGGTTCTTCTATTGACTGAGGCCGCCGTTTGTCCTTTCCAGCTTTATCTCTTCCTACTGTGATTTGAGCTATCAAGCTGGATTCCCAGCTCTACTTGCTCTATCAGCACTTTCTCCCGCTCCTGCACGCTACAAATGCAATGGTGGTGATTTCTGCCACCTTTTCACACTTTTAGATTTCTTGAGAATGACCCTTCTAAAGGGCACTTTGATCGATTAAGTGCCATCGACTTGTCCTTCAGGAAGCTTCCTTTTGCATTGACCCGAACATTTGAACTTCCCTTTGAACCATGTCTTTGAACCAAAACTTTGAACCTACTGCTGATACTTGTCGATGGAAATTTCTATTCAAACCAAGGCGATGAACCAGTTTTGAAAATAACCAAATGTTAGAAACTGATTCTTTTGATTGAACCCACCTGCAGAAGTCGTGAAGCTCGTTGAACTTGTAGAAATGAGCCTATTTGCAGAGTTCATAGTTTTCTCTAACCTTGAAAGAGTTCGTAGATTTCAATCTGTAAAATCCCTTTGAACTTGACCTACTGAGTCTGTAGATTTTTGAGAAGCTTGAAAAATGAGGAATTTAAATGCCTAGAACAAATTTTTTAAAAAGGGAAGAGACAATTTGGATCTGTAGATTGTCCCAAAAATGAGTGGCATTTTTTGGGGACAATAGCTAGCTCTAGTTGGGGAACTTCCTTCTATTGCAAAAATTGATTGAAGGGAGTAGAATCCAGAATCTCCAGTGCCTTGAAGTCTGCCATTGGGATACGAAGTCATGCTACCCAAAAAGAAAGGCTCTAAAAATGAAAATGAAATGAACAAAATAAAGCTAAAGACTATACAAATATACAGGTGATTTTATTTGGTACTTCAAGAATTGAAGCACCTCAGATGCTGCCCCTTTAGAGGTGTTGATGATGATGATTTGTCCTGATAAACCAATAAGAGGCCATTTTCTTCCCATAATTGATGATGTGTGAATGGAACTCTCCACCAAGAAACCAATTTCATGTGCCTTCCCTTTTGTTTTCTCCTCTTGCCCCATAGCAAGACTTGTCTTTTGATCTAAAAACAATGAATCTTTGTTTTATTGGCAAAGAGTCTTTTCCCTGATCATGACGTGCAACAACATGGTCAGCTACCATAATTGGTTGCTCTTTTGGTTCCATCCAGCACCTGATTTGATTGTCCTCATTTGACACCCACCATTACTTAGCACTATCAAGCCCACTTGTCGTTGTTTCATCTAAACCAATTTTTTGGTTGGCATTCTCAAGGGTTTTAATAGGCTCTTCGTGAACCTCTTCTTTGGTCAGAAAATAATTACCCCTACCAGAGGACTCAAACAGAATTTGAGCTACAGGGGCTGACGTTTGGTTGAGCACGTACTTTACCTCTCTCTCAGGAAGTAACCTTTGCATCACGCCTTTCATAGGGATTCTTGCTTAGGACAAGTCCATGCTCAATTCTCCTCCAACATCCTTGCTAAAGTTTTGTCCAAGAAAAATGCCATATGAGGTTGGGATGTTAGCTACTAGAACTGTCATCTTGATCCTCTTGTCAGGGAACATTGCAAATGCAAATTAGGCATCTTTGATTTGCCCCAATAGTGGTACTTGTTTGTTCTCCATAGAGAAACATCTCCCAAAATTTTTAGTCAGTGTGAGACCAAGAGATTTTGCCACTTTAGTAGGCATGACGTTGTCAGATGCACCAGAATTGATGATGCAGTTGCTCAGTTTGCGATCATTTATTAACAGGGAAACATAAAAAGGATCTACTTTCTCAGAGGCAACTGGAGGAGTCACGACAATATTATTTTTGGTAGATACATTCTTTGCGGGATCATGAGTTACCCTCAAATATTTTTGTCCTATAGGGATGGCTGTACCTTTCACACATTCCACCAATCTATCCAACTGTTCAGGATGGGCTTGTAAAAATTCAAATTCAGACATTTGAATTTTAGTCTTTTTGACATGCTCAATTACGTCAAATGTCTGAATCAGACTAGGCACAGAGGATGGGAGTTCACTCTTTTGGTTTCTGGAAGGGGGAGGGCTAGTTTGTGAAGTTGAAGTAGAGGGTGTAGAGATGCTTGGGGTACGTACCTTTTCAACAGTCACCAGGTCCTTTGGTTGGAAGGGCAGAGTGGTTCCTCACTTGGCAATTGAAACTACTGGCTGAGGTTGCTCCTCTATCTTCTCTTTATCAGCTTGTCGGGCTGACTATTTTTGGGATCGGGTGAATATGGCATATGATCCCTCAGCTACATTCCCCTCACTTCTAGGTTTATCTTGATAATTTAGGTAACTAATGATGGAGTTGGCAGCTAATTCTTCATCTTGCTCTTCAAAGAGATTATCATCATATTGTTGGTCCAACTTAGGTTGGAAAGGGGAAGTGTGTTCTATTTCTAGATATCCAACTGCTGAGTTGGTTGGAGGTGCTTCAATGGCGAGGTTCCTCTGTGGGGGAGGAAGATGATTTGGCTGCCCTTGATTCTAAAATGTCCTCCTTGGCATATCCTGATTAGGAGAAGCAAACATAACTTGGGCCATCTGTCTTTTGAGAGCTAGTATTTCATTTGCTAACTTTTGTACCATAGGATCTGTAGTACCTGTAGAAGAGCTTTTAGCAGATGAAGAGAATCTATTTTTACTTGGGTGTTTTCTAATCTTACCTGCCAGGATAAGATCATCCTCAATCTCAGTAGCCAAATTTGAGCCAATGCTAGATCCATAGGGCCAACTCACCTCAACAAAAAACTTACTTCAGGAAGCTTTGAGTTGATAAAAAAGCACTTGAGATTCTCTAATGTGGGCTGAGTGACAGTTGAAATCTGTTTCCTTAACTTGTTGAATTTGGCTATGAAATCCCTCATGGGTTCTATGGATTCTTTTATCATTTGTGTTAGCTGTGCTAACAAGGCGTGTGCATCTTCAATAGGTTTAAATCTAGCTTCAAATTTGGATTTGAGTGTATTCCAGTCAGTTACTGACCTGACCTATAGGTGGTAGAACCAATCTACGACAGTGCCTTGCAGGGTTTCCACAAAAGTCTCACTGCTACATCCTCAAATTCCACATCGATTACACCACATGCTATAGAGAAAGTGGCAATATGCTCATCGAGATGAACCTTCCCATCACAAAAAAACTTGGGAAAATTTTTCCTAGAACTATGAGGTAGTTCATGCAAGGGTGGAGTCAAGTTAAGAGGACCAAAGGAATTTCCCCACAAAACTTGAGCCATTATGATAGGAGGATTAAATGGTGGGATAACAAACCTTGGTGGGGTATTTATAGGCAGGGCACTATTAATAGTAGGAAAAGAAGCTCTACCTTGTGTTGGTGACCCAATCAGGTCAGGAGGAAGACTCCTAGATCGTTGAAGGAAAGGTGGTGGAGGAAATAGATCAAAATTGCTCTACTGTGCCAACTCAAACATGAGGTCAAAAACACCCTTGGATCTCTGGTTTCTTTTGTAGTGTGGAGTTGTCAGATTTCAAAATAAAAATGGAAAAGAGCAGGATCTACTTTAGTTTGAAGTTTGGGACTTCAAACTACGCGCTCTTCCCTAACGGCTCTGGTTTTGTAGACCAGATAATATAACAGCGATGGAAGGAGATGGTAAGAATATAATGATAATGGGTAAGACATGGAACGGAGTCGCCAGACTATGTAATGGATAAGGGTTATAATGATAGTGGGTAAGACACAGGTGATGTTTCAATCTGAAACATGAGGTTCTAAATTGCATAAAATAATTGTGTCCCCAGTAGAGTCACCAAAAAACTATTGGGTCAATATTTTGTCGTCAACTAGCTAATGACAAAATGGGTATATCAACCACAGCATAGGGAGATTTATGCCACGAAAAGTGTGGGTTTACCAGATCTGGATGAGGTAAATCTCTCCTCTCATCAAGGGGATGTTCCCTATGAATATTTATGCGCTAGATACATATATATAATTAAGCAAAAAATAACACATGGGGTGGTATAACAACATCTACCTCTCTTTTTTCAGATGTAATGTATAAATAACAAAAGAGGGAAGTCTTGGTCCTTAGCTAACAACATTCCTCTTCTTTCAGGAATTGTATCAAACGGGAAGCAAAAAATCACCTAAAGTAAATAACAAAAGTCCACAAAGAAACTCACATAAGCACAAAGTCTTCTGCAACCTCCTTCACTGATTCAGAACAAATGTAACCATAGAGTGAAACGAAGCACAAAGTCTCCACCTGAAACTACAAAAGATAACTAAATCTCAAAGATAAAGTTAGCTCAAAGTCTATCCTCTATCTTTTAGAAGCACTCTCAGATAATATTCACACACCCACTTTGCTTATTAAATCAGATAAACAAGAGATCATCAGGAAAGAGAACATAAGAAACTATTTTCTAGACAACATAGATAACTTCAACACAAAGTCTGAAATAAACCTGCTTCTCATTCATTCAAAAAAATATGATTTACAAGTTTGAGCACAAAGTCTCAAAAATTGCTTCAATTTTGGTAGAGTGTTTGCTCTCTATTTTTCCAAGATCCTATTACAAATGAGGTCTCCACTATATATAGGGAAAAATCCTCAAAAACTAGAAAATATTAAAATATAAAAATATCCCAGTCAAAGATGACTCATCTTTGACTTTGAGATATTTTTCCAAACTTTTTACATGTAATTACATATTACAAAATTGAATGTGAAAATATCTCAAGACAATTACAAAGTGCATGAGAATAAGAGAGGAGGAATGCATGGGCGGTAAAAATTGCCGTCCCTGCATATCAGAGAAGTTTAGGTGCATAGGCGGTAAAAATTTCCGCCTGTGCATGTCAGAGAGTTGGCAAAGAATGTGTAAGGGTGGCAAAAATTACCCCTCCTGCATAAAAGGATGCAAGGGTGGCAAAAATTAGCGCTCCTACATAGAAGGATGCAAGGGTGGAAAAAATTGCCGCTCCTGCATGATAGATGAAAACAGTCTCACATTCTGCTGAGTCGTGACATATTCCATTACACTTTGTCTTTTCCAATTAGGCACTTTCTACAGGGTTTTCTCTTCAGTTGGACTTGGTTCTTCCATTAACTGAGGCCACCATTTGTCCTTTCTAGCTTTGTCTCTTCCTGTTGTGATTTGAGCTACCAGGCTGCATTCCCAGCTCTACTTGCTCTATCGGCACTTTCTGCGACTCTTGCACGCTATAGATGCAAAGGTGGTGATTTCTGTCACCTTTGCACACTTTTAGATTTCTTGAGAATGACCCTTCCAAAGGGCACTTTGATCGATTAAGTGCCATCGACTTGTCCTTCAGGAAGCTTCCTTTTGCATTGACTCAAAAATTTGAACTTCGCTTTGAACCATGTCTTTAAACAAAAACTTTGAACCTGCTGCTGATACTTGTCGATGGAAATTTCTATTCGAACCAAGGTGATGAACCAGTTCTGAAAATAACCAAATGTTAGAAACTGATTCTTTTGATTGAACCCACCTGCAGAAGTCATGAAGCTCGTTGAACTTGTAGAAATGAGCCTATTTGCAGAGTTCGTAGTTTTCTCTAACCTTGAAAGACTCCGTAGATTTCAATCTATAAAATCCCTTTGAACTTGACTTGCTGAGTCTGTAGATTTTTAAGAAGCTTGAAAAATGAGGAATTTAAATGCCTAGAATATTTTTTTTAAAAAGGGAAGAGACAATTTGGATCTGTAGGTTGTGCCAAAAATGAGTGGCATTTCTCGGGGACAATAGGAATCACCAAATAGTTTTCTTAAAGAGCACTGCTATAACTATAATTTCATCAAGATCAGATCTAATGGGTCTAACTAGGCATGACAAAAACTATTGTCAACCTAGAGTTGCACCTGATCTAAGATGTGTTGAAATGGCTAATCCACGCTCCTATTGAAACAATGAGATCTTGTCATGAGGATGGATTCCTCAATCATGAGAAGAACCTCCAGAGAAGATTGGTTTTTATAAAATATATCTATGTGGATCTTAACTTATATGCTATAAATTACCTAGGAAAAATGGAAGAAAGAACTTGAAAGGAAATCCTAGCTAAAATGGTGATACACCTAATTTACTTGATCCACTCAAATTGAGCTTCTGAGAATACTAATTCAGACAAGGAAGAGGCAGAACTTCAACTCCAATTGATCAACACACATAAGTATTTCATGAAAATGTTTAATCCAGTGATCTAAGCTTGAGGGAAATAGAAAAATAGGCCTAATAAAAGGCACTAAATAGCCACTGATATCCACTATAAACTTAGTAAAAGATGTTTTTAACACAAAATGTGACCTGCATATGACCATCTTTATAACTAGGTACAAATCTAGATTTGACAAGGAAGAAAGTAAATCTATCACTTAGGCAAATCAAGAGACAAAATTACACTATACCAACTGCTAAAAATTGGAAAAACATAGTCATCTTCGTATTGATTTTGAAAAAAGGTTACAACATAATCTTTGGCTGAAGTTTTCTTGCCAAAAGAGGGATGGTTTTTACAAGGCTAAAAAACCATTAATATAGAAAATTAAAAAATCTAAGGGATTGGAATTTGAAAATAGAGAGGGAATAAACTCAAACCATCTTAGCCTTTACAAAACTCTATTTTGTCTTGCATGAAAATTCCTTGCATTGAAAAGTGGACAATGGGCTCAAACATTTGACTTTGCTTATGCATGATCAGCTGAGCCATGTCTAAAATTAGGGACTAGCTTTTTGGCATTTGAAAATGGATAGTTGGGCTTGTTGAAATGCCCACCTCTCTTTGCATAGAAATCCATGCCCACCTCTAAATTTGGGTTCTTCATCTGGAGCTATTGAAACATTTTTAAACACTGAGTGAATGTTTAGAGATCTGAGTTAGATGACTAGTCAACTGAAGCTTGACCATTCAACTAAAAATAGCCCTCGCTTTGCATGGATTTCTCTTATTTTGGTATGCCTATCTATATTTAGTCTCATGATTTATTTTCTTTAACTTCCCACATATTTCGTCCTGTTGAATTGTCCTTCCTATGGACTTTCTCTCAAGAATTTGGATTTCTTTGGTCTTAGATTTCTTTAGACCTTTTGTTCTTGACTGCATTTATTTCTTGCTATATTTCCTTAGCTTTTTTGTCTAGCAATTTTTACGAAGGAATCCTTTAGATAAAAAGTCTAAAGGAATTCCTTCAAATTTCAATCATCTCCCTTTGGCTTTCTTTCAGAGATTTGCCCTGTCCTTTTCCCATGGACAAAATGTCCATGGGGATTTATCTTGTCTTTTTCCTTTGGCCCTTGTTTCCTTCAGACAAATGTTTCTGAATGAATTATTTTGGATAATTTATCTGAAAGAATCTTTCGGACTTACATTTCATATTTTGAACTCTCCCGAAGGGTACCTACCCTTCAGGATCTCTATCTTGGTCCTTTTCAAAGGAGATCCTACCCTTTGGACTTTCTTCTTGTGTCCTCTCTAAAGGGAAAGCTCTTGTTATTTTCCAGAGTGATCTTTACCGAAAGGGTAGGTGCCCTTTGGAGTTCTTGAATGGCCCTTTTTCCCTCCTAAAATTACTTTTGTCAAAGGGCACTTGCCCTTTGGAAATCTAGAAATGCTCATTCTCAAAGGGCAAGTACCCTTCAGGATTCTTATTTATCCCTTTCTGGCAAGTGAATCTCCTATAGAGTAAAGTTTATGGGGATTGTCCCTTAGCCTTCATGGTCTTAGCCCTTTAGGATTTTTGTCATAATCTTCTCTTGAAGGGTAGGTGCCCTTGAAGCTTTTTGTAAAGCCTTTGAATTTTGTGAGATGGACCTTCTTGAAGGGTAGGTGCCCTTCAGGTTTTTTGTAAACATCGCTATCAATCCTAAAATGAGCCTTCCTAAAGGGTGCTTACCCTTTGGGTTTTTTGTCAATGACCCTTCTAAAGGGTATCTACCCTTCAATTTTTTTAAATAGTGCCTTGGACTTTTCAAACAGCCCCTTCCTGTCAAATAACCCTTAAGAAAAAGGCACCCAGGTTTTTTGAAGGGCACCCAAGTTTTTTGAAGATGCCCCTTCCGAAGGGTACATTGCCCTTCAGGGTTTTGTGAAGTGTCCTTCAAATATTTGGACTTGTCTTTTGAACTTTTTAGATGGAATTCCTTTAGACAAATTATCTGAAGGAATTCCTTTGAGCTTTTTGTCCGAAGTCTATTTTCTTGTTCTTCAATGCCTGTAACTTTAGACTCTTCGCTGGCACCTACTTCAGATTCTTCATTGCTTGTTACTTATAAAAGAGATATGTCATTCACCCTAAGAAACCCAAAATGCACTACCCTGAGTAATTTAGGTTTTCTAACCTGGATTACTTCTACTGATAAAACTTTCATAAGCAAAGCACTTCTCAAAACCTGATTTGCACTGTCAAGAGTAATTCAGGTTTTCTAATCTAGATTACTTCTGCAAAGGGGTTTCAACTACTGATTACTCATAAAGTTAAATAAGTTGTCTCTTGTAAAACCCGAAGACTTCTCTTTCCAAATGCTTCCAAAAAATTGAAGTCTTCTATTGTGTAAAACCCAAAGTCTTGTTTGAATGTCCACCCTCTCACACTTAGGAAATTTTTTTATATGCAGGCCAAAAAATGGTCAATAGTTACATAGGTCTTCTTTATGTGTTTAACTTAGTCTTATTTATTTCTCTCAGATCATGTATAATCTCAGCACCCCAAATTTGGTTGACAATCTTAACCTGTAAATAGGTTTATTAGGCCTAATTATGCCTTTAAGAGATCAAATCTCAATCCAAACTCTCAAACAGCTTCAAATCACTCCTTTAGATGTTAATTACTATGATAGAGATGATCTTAGTATCTATGTGAATTCCTAGATCCGCAAAACAATACCTAGTCCTCAATAGTTGAATTCTATAAGATTACTTGGATTCAAGGACAATTGGAATGGTTTGATATAATGATGATGGAAATCTATAGCTAATAAAAAAAATTTAAACATTGGCTAATTCACTAAGCACCAAGAAAAAATGATTTAGGCTGAACATGCTAAAGGACTCTCTTATGCCAGTTGGGTCTTAAGACAATTTTTTTCACTCTTAATACGTCAAAATAAAAATATATATCTTTTAACACTTAAAACCTGATTTTACAAGGTTATTTAAACATAACAAACACGATCCAATCGTTATAATAGATCATAAAACTCAAAACAAAGAAAAACTCACCATAGTTTTTAACACCAGTTTCTCATTAATAAGCATCTACAGGAGGGTAAAACAGTCATCTATAACTAAGAATTTGGAGCTCCTATTGGCCATAAATAATTTTATCTAACTTCTACAAATGTTTCAGATCGTTTGACTCAATATTTTAGGAATCAGGAGCTTTTAGAGACCAAAACCAGAATTCGGACTTACGTAGGAAATAAGGAAGCCGATAGCAATTAATTGATTGTTATTATAGTTGATTGATGTTTTTACTGATTTAACACCTATAGAATGGTCTTAGATGATTCTTGTTTTTTCAATAGCAAATATGAATCCTAACAACATTCTTTATGTGTAACAAAACCCCTGTAGGTGACTCTATATGCAAAACACAAAGACCGAGAGAGAGACAGAGTAAACGACAGTTCATAGAGTTGTTTGACTATTTTAATATTGTAGCGCCTCGAATAGGAAGACAATTTATTCTTCTGCCTTCTCCAAGAGCTAATTCAAATCGATACAACTCTTTTTGCATATTTTAGGAGATCAATGTATGACCGTGTGCAGGGTAAAAACCATACTTTTAATGATTTTGAAGACATAAACATCAGAATGAATGTGTAAAAGGCTTCAAAATCATTTAAGTTAAATTCACCAGGATAAAAACACACTAGAGAAGCTAATCTAAAAAATATTTCCATATCTTTTATTGAGGAATACATTTAATGTCTGCAGACGTATATATTGTAGACTTGTTTATTACTATTTCCCCCTCTAGCTCAAGCAAATTATCTATTTTTACGCTTGAACTCTTCGTTTTACGTCTCCCTTTATCTAGGAATGATGATTCTCACTTTGTTAAAATGCATATTAATCCTGTAAATTGACTAAACTTGTCAATATTTCCCTTCATTTGTTGTGGTTAACTTAACAAACTGACCTCATACGTAGATGTTTGTAGTTACATTGATTATTTAGGACCAAAAGGATGATTATGACCTCTAGAAATTCTAGAAGACTCTTCATATGTTGTATACAACTAAAATACCGAATAAAAACTCAGACAACTCAACATGACCTGGAACTATTTACATTTACTCATGAAATTACATCATAAACATTTTAAAATTCACAATTGAGATTTTTGGAGGGAAACTCTTCAGAGACTCCGAATAAATCTAAACACATCTCTAAGTCCTCAATAAGGGCTTATTAAGATCTAATAGATTTCTAAGACAATTTGACAGGAACTTATATACATTTTGGAGGATGATGCTCTTGCATTAGATTCCCCAAGTAAATAAATTTTAGATCTAACTCAAATGTTTATTCTTCTCCTTCCTCAAGTTATATTGTACTAGTACACTCTTTCCTATATTCATTTTATGTTATGCAGTCTTATTCCTTTACTTATATTGTACTAGTACACTCTTTCCTATATTCATTTTATGCTATGCAATGTTATTCCTTTACTTGTATCTATTCTTCATTTTGTCCTTCAAGATGAGGATAATTCATTTTTATCCTTCCATTTGAGCTTCCTCAAGAGTTTCATTGGCTTCAATTTTATCCTCCTTGACTACCAAACATGCAAAAATACAACTCGGCTAATAGTTGGATATAAAACATTGAGACTTTTGAGTCTCATATTGCATTCTTGGCCCTTCTTCTTCACTTTTTCTTCCCTTACTCACCAAATCATGTGTTTCTCCTTCACATTCCATTGTTTTAGTATTTAAAGTATTGTCCAATGCTCTTATTTTCTCTTCCAACTATTATGTACTCTCATAGATAAACAAAGAGTTGGATCTTTATTTCCCAAAATACTCCTTGTTTAATCCTTCAAATAGGCATGACAATTGTTCTTCTTCCCTTAATGTCATACTTTCTACATTATTTATTCTATCTTTCTCGTGATCCACTATTACAAATCATAATGACTCATCAAAATCAACACCATTATCCAAAATAAAAAAAAATCACCTTCACCGTGTAACTATTGTTCTTCACAAAACCTATTCTTCTAAGAAAAGATCTATTTTTATGCAATTAAACACTCAAATACATTGCCACAATTAAAATTTTGAATCTTGTTTACCTCCACTTTCTCTTATTTAGGTTGCCTTATCAGTGTCCTTAATTTTTTTTCAAGATCATTTTCTCTTTTTGGTTTCTTGTCCTTGAAATAATGTGATTTACTGACCACTTGGCTACTTTCTTAAACACATACCCCTACTGATTCTAAATTGAATATTTTAGTCTCTACTACAAACATGAAAAAAAATTCCTCGTCAACTTTGTATGTTATTAGAAGTCTCCTTTTCTTAACTCTCTCTTTTTATATATCTGATCCATTGTTCTTTCACCGAGATCCTTACCCAAGTATTTTACACCTTGGTCTTTTGGGTATTCTTGGGTCCAAACCTAGGTATTTTGCACATTAGTCTTGTGGTCCTTTTCAATGACTTCAGTGGGCCTCTCCTTAAGTCAATGGTTTGCAACAAATTCTTATACAACACTTCAATAAATAAAAAATAATGAAAACAACAAATACATGATCTTGCTTGCTCGTTCTAAGTCTATTTCACCATAGAGCATTACCATCTCTATAGCATCATTGCACTCATAATATTGAGCCTCACCAAGCTTTATATCTTCTCTTCAATCCTCAATAGCTATAAGACTTTGCTTTATAATATTTTCCTTCCAAATCTCTATTAATTTTATGATTTCATAATATTAATTTCAAGTAATACATCAAAATTCAATTACATGTACCTTTCAATGGCTGCCAAATTTTCCTCTAGCAATGTCTTGAAACTCTAATCTTTTGAATCACTTTAATGCAAAAAATATGATCCTCTTTGTCTGCTTTATTAGCTCAACTCTTTTGAGCTGTGATGCCAATTGATAACAAAGTAAAAGGACCATGTACTTACTCTGATATTTCCAATACCTTCTTAATATTTGCTACAAAAAGAATTCATTATTATCACAAAAGGTATTTTTAGTATTGGTCTTGAAATACCAATGAATATGATCATTAAAATTATTTTTGACTTCAATGTACCTTTATATTCAAATCAATAAATACTTTCAATGATCTTAAATAGATTACTTTGTCCTTATAGAATAATATACATCACATTAATCATCAACCATAAACAATCAAGTAAACTTTTTTCATTCTTTCATCAAGTTTATAGGAATTATTTATGTGTTTAACTCAATCTTCTTTATTTCTCTTTGATCATATATAAACTCAATACTACAAACTTAGTTGACAATATTAACTTACAAATAGGCTTATTAGGCCTAATTTTACCACTAAGAGATCAAAGCTCAATCCAAACTCTCAAAAATTTTCAAATCACTCCTTTGGATGCTAATTACTATGATAAATATGATCTTAGTCTATCTATAAATTCGTAGCTCCAAACAACACAAATTTCACTAGAAAACATTATTAATTTAGTCTTCTTAATGACAAACTAAAGATTGAACAATACTCCGTCCTTAATATTTGAGTAATATAGGAATATTTGGATTCGAGGATAATTGGAATGGTTTAAGATAGTGATGATGAACATTTATAGATAGTATCTTAGGCCAAAGACACAAAATATATATTTTAACTATTAAAACCTATTTTTCAAAGTTTATTTAAACACAACAACCCTGATCCAAAAACTATACTAGATTATATAACTAAAAATAGAGAAAAACTCGTCTCAATTATTTACACAAGTCTCTCATTAATAAGTATCTCTAGGTGGAATTAAACACAATCATATATACCTAAGGATTTATATCTCCTAATGGACTAAAAATACTTGTATGGCATTATAAATATGTTTCCCTAACTTCTACACAAGTATTATATCATTTCACTAAATATTTTAGGAATTCAGAGCTTTTTAAAGACCAAAACACAAATTCAAACTTACATAGGAAATAAGGAAGCTAAGAAAAATGAATTGATAGTTCATAAATATTGTTTATTTTTTTCCTAATTTAACATATGTATCATGGTCTTAGATTACTCCTCTAGGGCATCAAACATGTAAAACATAAAGGCTAAATTCATATTTGATTAAAATAACTAAAAATCTATGTCAATGAAATTCATTATCACTGGTATATAACATGGTTGTATGTATCATGTTACAGTAGTAAATCTAGGATAGAACTGATAAGAGTCCCAATTGATGAGCATTTGTAGTTTTAGGCTAAGTATAGGGAATTGGTGGACCAAAAAGGGCCTACTCATGGATATTTATTGCTTAAAATTTGAAAAATCTCAACTTTTGTTGATTATTTGAGATGGCTACACTTAAAATTCAAAGATTGTATAAGAACAAGAATTGTATAATTTTGAGTCTAGTTTCCAAAACATAAATTTTGTTAAAAAATGGTTAAATATAAATAGGTCAAACATCTATAATTTTAATAGGATCTCATTTTTTAGGAAAATAGAGTAAATAGCCATTCATAGGGTGTAACATGTTTATATCAAATTCTAGTATTTTTTTGAAACCCTTTTGTATAAATTTATATAAGATCATCTAGATTGTGACCTATTTTTTAATGAATATCGTAGGTAGTTTGTGAAAGGGAGGCATGGTATTATATGTGCAATAATTGGAGATTTTATGACCCAAATTTAATCCATTTACTTGTAGACAAAAGTTGGTACACCTGGAGTAACCTCAAGGAGGGCCCCACTTAGATTATGAAGTGCATAGATAGGGAAATGATGTCTACCCAATCATACTTATCCTTTGATAATAGTTTTTCCCCTATAGTACTGGTACTATTGGATTTTGGGCCCTCTGACCACTCCCATATTCAGTTCAAAGTGACATGGAAGTTCAAGAAACCTAAATTCCACAAAATGTAGTTCTTCCTTAACACCTCTCTGCTCAAACATTGGCCCATAATGGCACACATTCAAAGAGTTTGGAATTTGGATCCACATCCTTCCCTAAATCTTGTTGGATTTTTTGGTGGGATGACTCCATCAAAAGGACCTCTCACTTTCTATGAATCTATGGCCACTAGCTTGATAACATTTGGAGACACTTTTACTCTTTTACTTCCTTAGAGTTGAGCCGCATGACTTTAGCCATGGAAAAGGATCCCTTCAATGAGATATTGCAAGTCAAAGTTTTCTCCTTATAGCATTGTATTCAGATAACAAATAACTAAAATTCTTGGGGAACTCAAGTTAAATCCAAGCTTCATTAGATCAAAATAGCAGACAAAGATTCAAAGGAGTTTTTTAAAATGCTACGAGCTAATAACTCAAAGCAACAAATTTAAGTCATCTTTAAGGATAACAAAAAACTCATAGAGACCTTGTACATTAATCAATCCTTTGTCCACCATTATCAATAATTTTTAAAAGCTCAAGCATCCTCGACTGAGCATGAAATTTCCCTTCAACAATGTCTCTCAGTGGTGCCATATAAACTCACTCCCACCTAGTGGGTGGATTGCAATAGGCTCATCACTATCAATGAATTACATGAGACAGTGTCTCACATGGCTAATGATAAAGTTCAAAAAATTTATGGATTCCCCTATGAATTTTATAAAACCATCTATGATCTTGTGAGCAGTGACTTGCATAATGCTTATCAAGAAGCCTTTCACACGCATTATATGGGAAAAATTATAAATAAATAAAACATTAAATTTATACCTAAGAAAAGAGATCTTGATTTGATATGTAATTAATGGCTCATCACCATCCTGAATGTTTCCTATAAAATCACTTCCAAGGCTCTGGCAATCTGGTTGTGTAATATGCTTCTTCTCATCATGCACCCTAAACAAATAGGTTTCGTCAAAAGTTTTTATATTTTGGACAATATTATAGTATCCTGGGAAAGGATGGACTAAGCCAGAAGGTTTAAGAAAAAATCTATGTTCATTAAAATTGACTTTGAAAAGTATTATGATCATATCAAATGACCATTCATACTAGCCATGCTTCAAGCCCTAGGCATTAGGCCAAACTTCATTCAAACCATCTATATGTTTTTTTTTAGATTCCTCCACTTTCCTCTACATTAATTAGTTTGGTTTGTTCTACTCTATTCGTTGTGGGTGCCCTCTGGCTCCCACCTTGTATGTTCTTGCATCTAAGGGTTTTGGATATCTCCTTAGTAAAGTCCAAGCTAGGGGCCTCATTAAGGGAATCTATCTCCCTCCTGATGCTGTGAACCCACATGAAGACATGTAATTACTCAATGGTCACTTTAGAAATGACTCCTTTCTTAATCTCATTGAGAATGAGTCTAGTGTGGATAATACCTTGCAGTATCTTAACACTTTCTGCCTCATCTCTAGCTCTAGCATACAATATAAAAAAATCATTGCTTCAAGCAATCCTACCTCCCTCCACCAATGTGGACTAATAAATACATTGGAAGTGGATCTAACATGATGAAATCTTTAAATTTCTTGGCATCCTCTTTGCTTTTGATGCCTTACCACCCTTGGTGTGGCAATATGTTGTAGATAGAGTTGCTATGAAACTAGATTATTGGGTGACCAAGTCTCTTTCGTTAGCAAGAAAATGCTAAACCTATTCAAAAATACTTGTGACCATCCATGTGTACTACTCTTTTTGTTGGGGACCTTCTAAGAAATCTTACCAGAAGTTAGAGAAATTGCTTAGAGACTTCATTTGGGCCAATTCTCCTTAAGGTAAAGGATTTCACATGGTGGTCTGGGAATATTTCTGCCTCACATAGGATGCTGGAGGGATGAGGCTCATTGAAATAGCTTGGTAAGGAACTACCTTATATACCAAATATATTGTGTGGGCCATTGAGGATAAAGAATCTTGGATGGTTTTATTTAGACTTTGCATCTCCTCAAGCTTGCCTAAAGGTAAGAAAGGCTAGAAAGGGATTGACTTCCCTAATTTGTGAACTATTAAGTCTCTCATTCAAATCATAGGGTCTTTTGTGGCTAAAAGTATTTTGAAGGCATGGTAAAAGATCAAACCATGGCTTCTCTAGAATGGTTCAGGGTTACGAGATGGGTTGTCTGTAAACACCCACACACTCTAGTGGTCAGTGGTTATTAATTTCAATGAAGTTTCCATGGTAGATGTCCCTTGGATCAACAGTCTTAAGTTCTTTCGTAGGGGTATTAATTAATCTAGGATATCTACTATAGGCGATCCTGCTCTTAGCTATCCTAGGAAGAGGTGAAATCCAAATTTTGGCTAGCCAATTCTATTCAAGAATCCTACCAAAAGATACTTAACACCATGCCACCTTCAATACTTCAAAAAATATCTATTAACTCTACTCGTCCTTGGTGAAAGCACTGAAAGTGGTACATTGAGACCCCCTTTCATAATTACACTCCTTTACTTGGTTATGGATGGCTCACCCCCCATTTACCCATGGTGGATAAACTCAATTCCTATTGGGGACTGTATTCTTCTATTAGTACGTGGAGCTTCTACTTTAGCACTATCTATGGGGTTTGTGTGGAGCTCAAGCTTGCCCATTTTACTTGGTGTATACTACATAAAGGTTTACCTATTAACAGAAGGATCATCTAGTTAGAAGTTCCCATCCATTCTTGCCTTTTCTGTGGCCACCTTGAGATGCTTCCTCATTTTTTTTGGTACTGTACCAAATCTCAAAGGGTCTGGAAGTGCATCCACAATCTCTTCAGGGCTTTCTATCCTAAATTTTTTTATTTGTAAGCACATCCTCCTTGGAGATAAACCTATGATTCCATTCAAATACACCCAATTCTAGCATAATTTCAGAGTGGAGATTCTCTTTTGGATTTGGAAAGAAAGAAATAATTATGTGTTTAATAATGCTTCTTCATATTGAATGTTTCTGCTTTGAGCAAGTCCTCTATCATCTCCAATATTCTTTTGCAAATTGAAGTTCAGGATAACAAAGTTATTATAGAGCTTGGGCACCTTTAGGATCTCCTCTCTCACTGGGGACATACTCCTTGTGTAATGGTTCGAGTTTCACTATCTCCACCCAGAGATCCCAGACTAGAGGATACAATTACTTTACAGTCTCGTGGTGGGCATCATCATAGCCACTCTTGATGCCATTTTCACAATGGCACCATGTAACAGTGCATAACCCCTCCTAGGTAGCATTGAGGGTGACAACCTCTTCCTCCTTCCCCTATTGGACAGGATGGTTGGGACGCTCCTCCTCCTCCTTTATGCCCAGATGATGGGGGGTGCCACCTAGATGTTGATCGGATTTGTTGGATAAGATCCCTGGGCTCTCTCTAGCCATTTCACCCACTCGAGCATAGGAAGAACAAGATGATAGGGACACTGCTCAAGCTACTAGCTGGAAGCCTGTTCTAGATGACAATGACTTGCCAAGCTTGGGCTAGGGTCTTGATGATATGGATCCTCTGCCTTTTAGCCTTGCTCTTGTAAGTTAAAGTTATCTTTTTAATGATATTATGACTTGTTCCTAGGCTTTTCCTAGTTATTTGTGGTGCTTCTATTTTTGGTCCTAGGTTTTACCTAGTGTGGTTATGCAGCATGCTCTCATGCCGCCTATATTTTTTTATGAACTATTTGTATATTTCTGTTAAATTAATATATAGATATATTTCATAAAAAAAAAAATTGTTTATAATATATTTTAATTTTAAAATATAAAAATAAATTATTTATTGTATCAATTATTTGGGGAATTAGGAATGAGATTGGAAATCAGTTAAATTATTTTCCCCTTATAATTTTATTCAAATAAATATTTTCATTATATTAAAATTATAAAAAGAAATAAATTTATTTATATTATTAAATAATTGATTTTTTTCCCTTTCAAATTAAAAAATAAAAATAATTAACAATTAATTTTTTATAGATTTATAAGAAAAATAATACTTCAAAATTCTCTACATAAGGTTAAACTTTTCCAAATACATAATGTTTTGTAAACCTCTACCAATTTTTCAAAAGAAACATTTTAAGGAAGGGAAAAAAACAAACCAACCTTGTATGACAATTTATTAGAATGCATAGCCTATATTGATGTTTTCAATATATATTTATAATTTTTTATAAAACAACAGAGATCAGTTGATTGTTTTTATTTCCGCAAACAACCTTACAACCTTATAAATTATTTAATGAAACGTACAATCTGACTCCAAACCCCTACCCTTAATTTATAGAATATATAAGTAAACTTGCAAGTCCTCAAAATTTTATTCCAGCGGACGAGGACTGCACGCTGAGGGGAAAATTGAGCAAAGCTCTGGCTCCCCGTATTTTGAAGGCAGCACAGTCATATGCAACAGCGGCAGCTTCCGCTGTGGGGAAGGTGCCCAGCCAAAGCCGCCTTTTCTTGGTAGGGTCTCGTATCTCTGCTGCAAATTTCCCCCATGGTCTCTGCCTCACTCCTCTGTACCGCCTTTTTACTCTTCCATTTCTAATTTCGGAATCTTCAATTTTGTGTACCGTATTACATGGAGGAACTCCGGCAGCCGCCTCCTTCAATAATAGATCACCATTTTCAATAAAATTAGGGGATTCTCCGTTGAAATGGTGATACTGAAGGAGAGTGCATGCAGAGACTGCATCCTCGCCGAGCAAATCGCGTCCAAATTTCTCAAACTTGCTTAAATCTGTAATCTCCATGGAAGTTAAGACAAGAAGAAATACAATTAGGGTATGGGATGGGTTGTGGCAGCTTATAATATACTGTATTGCACGGAAGGAGACAAAATCCAATGCATTGCGGAGAAGATCAGCCGAAACTTTCTTTAGAGTTTAGAATAGACCGAGCAAGGAAAAACTCTGGTAACCGTAGCGCTATAGTCATCGTCCTTTCGTCATGGTGTGCGTGCCACGCTATAGGATGAATGTGGAAAAATCCATTGCATTGCGTAGAAGATCATCCAAAACATTATCTAGAGTTTAGATCAGGACCATTGATGACCCTGGAAAAACTATCGTAAGCCCCTGTAATCGTCATTGTGCTTTCGTCGTTGTGTACGTGCCACGCAATACTTTTTCACTGAAATTAATAAGTCATATCAAGAAGACTAATACAAGAAAATTTAGAGGAAATGAAAGAAGAATACAGGAAAACAAGAAAATTTAAAGCAAATTAAAACAGCGAGGTGATATATATTCTTAAGTTAAAAGGGGCACGTGGGGTTGAACGGAAGGTACGTTGTAGAAAAAAGCCGAAAACGACCTTCGACGATATTAATATTATATTATTCAAAAGGACACTTTAGACGAAAATATTAGATATAATGTACAACTTGGTTTTCAGTCAGTCACAAGATGACCAGATTAGCTGGTGTAGATTGTGATTTCCATGGTTGTTTCATTATCCCAATATTTTCAAAATAAGAATGATAGGACTTTGATGCTCAAAGATAGAGAAATACACAATGGAACAAATAAATTTTATATATATATATATATAATTTTCAAAAGTATTTAAAATATTTTTATGAATTGTAAAAACACAAAAAAATTTATAAATTATATATATATATATAATTAATTAATTGCATTTCATTTGTTATATATCGGTCATCATTCTAATTAAATTGAATGTTCGTATAAAATTTTCAAAGTAGAATTTGTCCTTACATAATATTATATATTTTTTTGTTTGGGAGACAGTAAAAAATATTATATGTTTTTAAAAAATAATGAATGTTATAATTTTTTAAAAATGCTTTTCATTATATATAAATTGTGAAAGTATAAAATATTCAATAAAAAAATATTTATAAATAATTTGGTGTTTTAAAAATTTATAAAAATAATTTAAAAACTTTTAAAAATTATATATATTTATTTATATATATATATAATTGCATTTCATTTGTTATATTGCGGTCATCATTCTAATTAGGTTAGATTGGTTACGAATTGCATCTCATTTATTATAGATGTATATAGAAGAGCAATATAAAAAAAATGTTGTCTTTCTTTGTCTTAGTAAGGTCAAACTGGGTGTAGGACTCTTGTTTAATCAAACCAGATGAATATTTTGTAGGGGTGTTTAAAAGTCTTTAGAAGCAACGTTTATATTTTAAACTTTTTAAAAATTGAATACAGAAAACCCTGGTAACCACCTCATGCGATTTTTCATTGTAAAACAAAAATTCAATTTTATCTTAAAATAATTTATTAATTATTAAATTTTGTAATGCATCATATCTTTCAAATTGGAAAATAAGTTTTTGGATTTTTTAATTAATTTAAATTGGATTGAAAATTTATTAACATAATTTTTTTACATATTAAGATCTTAAATCTATATATGGCAATAGTCAAATAAAGAATTGGTTATGTCTTAAATATTAGGATAAAAAATGATTTATAATTAATTTTGAGTATAATCAATCATATTTAAAATCCAGTAATATCAAAATCAATAATTTAATACATAATGCCATGAAGTTGTTGTTTTATTTATATTATAAATATAAAATATTTATTTTATTGTATTTAATTATTATTAAAAATAACAATGGTTATTATTTATGATTTTTTTTGGAAACCTTAGAAATTAGTTATGGTAGAGTTTTTTTGGCATGTTTATAAATTGTCTTACATTTCATTGTCTTATTGATCCCATAACAAACCAATTTTTTTAGGTATTTTAAGATAATCTCTCATTTAATTTAGCTTTAATAAAGGGTAGATTAAACCTTTGGAAATGAGCTTCAATTGACTTGTCAAAACTATTGTTGTAAAAGGTGGAGAGATTGACATTAAAATGTGCCTAAAAGTTTGTCTTAAAAGTATGTGACGAGGAATAGATAATATAAATCCTTTTCAGTGTGATATTTTATTATGAGTAGATATTATAGAAGATGTTTTTAGTTGGTATGAAAATAATTGTCTTATTGTTTACTATGTTAATTATACCCCCTCAAAAGATTCTACTCATATATGGATTAAACACCACTAGGATCCCATTAGGATCCACATAAATAGAATCCTCAAACTCACCAAGGTTTTTTTTATTATTTTCCTTCAAAGAACTGGTGCAAGTGAAAGATTTACTATCCAATCAAGTTATTCATTCCTTCATAATAACTTGATTATTTTATCCAATTGCTTTCATGGTTTTAGAGTCTTATAATTTTAGAGTGGACTTTACTTGAGATTCTGGTTTGGGTCCAATTTCTTGGTCTCCCTATCTCCAGTGGTCTTTAATTTAAAGGATTGTCATTCCCAAAGGCATGTGATTTGTAATTATTTTTTAATATATTTAATACATCAAAATAAGCATGTTTGTGTCGAGGCTGATCTAACAATATAATTAAAAGAGTCTATCAATATTCAATTAGGGAATGAATTATTTTCAAAAAAATCCACCTATATCAACTATCATTCCCTAACACACACACCCCATTTAAAAAATTCAAATACGAACCCATTATTGATTGCATATCTTTATTCAAGGTCATCATAGCCTTAGACATTCATGACATTGGTCTTAATTTGTATAAGTCTAATGGTTACCTTTGAATTTAAAAAGTTACATAAATTTAAAATTTAAAAATCAAAGCTTGAACGACCATTTGTATTTATCTTAAACCAAGTTTTCCAAAATTTTATTAACTATTTGGACTAATGGAACCAATATGCTTGGCCATAGTGTTCTAATGATCACATCATTCTTAGCAATTTTTTTGCAATTTTTTTACTACTAGGACCTACTTTATTTATCTGAGATAGGTGGCATCATCACATTACTTGGATATTTCAATATTTATAAAATGTTTCTAAGTCTCTAAAGTCCCTAAACTATAATTAAGAGAATCTAAAATGTGTATAATCCATATGCATGGTTTATCTTTTTCCTTTGATTTATTTATAATTCAAAGAAAATTTTATGAATGTATTTGATTTACAATTTTAACAGTTAACTAGTCTAACATGTTTCAAATTTAGTTAGTTATCTACCTTTGTTGTATCTCAAATATATTATTATGTACTTAAAGTCTCTCAAGACATCCCAAAACTCATTTGATTTTTCTACATGGCATCATCCCATTCACCTAGAACCTGAGTGAAGATTGTAATTCACTTTCTAGTGAAGTCAGTGTAGTTATTTGCATGAATGATCTTAGACAAACAGAGCAGAAAGAGTCATCCACATATCACCATTATGCTAACCCATAGGTGATGTCAACAAAGTATTTATACAGATGATATTGGGTAAGTGGAACATCAAGAGTTATCCACATGTCATTATCCTACTAGACCACATGTAACATCAATAGAGTTCCTTGCAAGATTGATCTTGAGAAAGTGGATCATCATGAGTTGTCGATGTGTCACCATTGGCTAACTCAATTGTGACATTTATAGTGTTCCTTATAAGGTTGATCTTGGGTAAGTGGATCACCTAAATAATTCCACATGATACCATTCAATTAATTTAAATGTGACTTCAGCATATTCCTTTGTAGTAAAAGTAATGGGAAAGTAGATCAACAATATCAATCCACATATTACCATCTTGCTAACCTAGAGGTGACATTAGCATACTTTCTTGTATGGAAAGTACTGAGCAACCAAAGTATCAAGAGTCATTAATGTATCACCATCTCATTATTTCAAAGGTGACATTAGCATAGTGGCTTGTACATTTGATCCCAAGAAAATGGAATAGTGAGAGCTCTCCAAGTGTTAGTATCCTACTAACACAGAGCCAAAAGAGAAAAATACACCAAGCCATAATGTAGTTGTGAGCAAGATAGTGAAACACATACATGTGTCCTTTATAGACACATAAGAAAATAACAAAGACACCAATGCTAATCCCAAAAGAGTATAAAAGATACATCTATCACATTATGGTGACTAAGGATCTAGGAGTAGGTAGAAGAAGCCACATGGAAATAAAAATTCATAGAATATGCATAATAAAATTCAAATAAAAGAATATACATCAAATATAATATTTAAAACCATTATTATTTACATGAACTATAAAATTAATATATTCAATTCATTACCAAGACTATTTTGATAATAATTTCCAACATATTTACCATAACAATGAGTGTTGTAGCTAGAATTCAAGTGACTAAAGTAGTTTTATCAATAGTAGTTCCCACAAATTTTATTCCATAAATTTTCTTCTTCCAATATCACTGCATCATCACCCTCTAAAAATACATATGTATTTGCATTTTTTTCTAAGTTATAATATTAGTCACAAAATACTATTCTAGACAATTCTATTATACATGCATGCTTTGCATGAGAGTTGACACATAATTCTATTTTTGAACTTGTATGTTTGTATGATGATTGGCATACAATGCTATATTTGGATATGCAATTTTAAAATTCACTTGGAGAATGAGGTCTACCCCTTTCCCAATCTTGTGTGTGTGTGTGTGTGTGTGTGTGTGTGTGTGTGTGTGTGTGTGTGTGTGTGTGTGTATATACATATATGTATATACATATGTATACATATATATACATATATATATATACGTATATGTATATACATATGTATACATATATATACATATATATGTATATATATACATATATACATACATACATACATACATACATACATACATACATACATACATACATACATACATACATACATACATACATATATATATATATATATATATATATATATATACATACATATATATACATACATAGATATACATACACACACACACACACACACACACACACATATATACATAGATACATACATACATATATATATATATATATATATAGATACATATATATACATACATACATATATATAAAAATATATATATATATATATATATATGTATGTATGTATATGTATATATATATATATATATATATATATATATATATATATATATATATATATATATATATATATATATATATATGTATGTATGTATGTATGTATGTATGTATGTATGTATGTATGTATATGTGTGTGTGTGTGTGTGTGTGTGTGTGTGTGTGTATATATGTATATATGTATATATATATATGTGTGTGTGTGTATATGTATGTGTGTATATATATGTGTGTGTGTGTGTGTGTGTGTGTGTGTGTGTATTATATATATATATATATATATATATATATATATATATATATATACATACATACATACATACATACATATATATTATATATATACATATATATATACATACATACATACATACATACATACATACATACATACATACATACATACATACATACATACATACATACATACATACATATATATATATATATATATATATATATATATATATATCCTCTCGATCTTAAAGTGAGGAGAATGTTGTCTATTGAAATTAATAGGAAATTATGAGGAAGATTATGCAATTGAACTCAATGTAAAAATATTGATTATTTTTTAAACTTATGGATTGTGTAAGAAGTGTTGTCATCCTGGTATCTTAGATTTTTATTTGTGCACAACCTATCTTCCAATACAGTTATTCTTATTTGGGTATTACAATTTTGAATTGAATTCTACATGTTTATCATAATCCCCCTTGTAGATGATGAAATGTAATCTTATAAACATGGCAACTTTTGATTATACATGTTTACGTTTATTACTTTTATTATTTCCTTGGACTCTTAATTGTGCTTGATTGTTGGTGTGTTCTTAACAGCTTGTAATAAAAATTAGTTTATGATTACTTGTCCAACCTTTTGTTCAAGTACAAGCATGTAAAGGTTTCATCTTGTTTTTTCCATAGGCCTCATTTTTCTCCCTAATCTCCTCTCTTTTTGAGTTTATTTTATGAGGTCTTATCATTTTAATATAGAATTACTATAAATATATATTTTTTGATATTAATTTGATCACTTGAGTGAATTTATCTTGATGGGTTATAAGTCACATGCCATTACTCTGCCACTTGGTTAATTTAAAATTATATACCTATAACTCATGCCTTAAAGTGATTACTCATCGATCCTAAAATGAGAGGGTGAAAACCTGTTGTTTATGGTTTTCATAAAATCTACATAAATAAAAATATGGCATCATAAAGGCAATCTCTTGTGATTAATTTTTATTTAATGCATCATTTTTTTCAGTTACTTGTTAAAATCTAGAAAATTAAAAAAATCATAAAATATAGAAAAAATATAAAATATATCTTGTCTTCTTGAAACACCCATAAACATCTCAAGTATTCAGCATGATTTACTAGATGATCCATTTATTTTTCTTTCCAAATTTCAAAACACTAGTAAAGTAACTACTGAAAGACATCTTGTTGCTTACAAATCTGCTAGGAACAGATTAAGTGTAAAATTTGAGAATGTATCTTGCATATTATTTAATTTTAATATAGAGTAAATACCTAAATACCTAGGAAGTTTAGTGTAGATGGGGCTTATGTTGAAGCTCCATTTGTGTCAAATAATGTTTCTTCTTTTTGCTGAAGGAAGAACATGAATGGTGTATTGGATGTCTTCCTAATTTAAAGTAGAAGATAAAGGAGGAAAAAACACAAAGATATCTTAATCACATCCAAATCTAAAATGTGGTATAAGTTTGACAAGATCACACAAAAAAACTAGATGTAATGCTAGGAAAAAGAACTAATTAGAAGAAATACATAGAACATTTGATGAAATAATGTCTAGAAGAAGTGAAGTGTAATTCTCAATAAGTATACTCTCACTAGAACTAGAAGGGTCCTCTAAAGTGATAATTTGTGGTGGATCAACATCATGCATAGGAAAAAATGTAGCTTCTACAAATAGACATCCCAATTTTGTCAAAAAATCATGTCATA
This sequence comes from Torreya grandis, assembly GCA_037957365.1. NCBI lineage: Eukaryota > Viridiplantae > Streptophyta > Pinopsida > Cupressales > Taxaceae > Torreya > Torreya grandis. The sequence goes on along the minus strand of JARHVA010004578.1, from coordinate 550,742 downwards.
GAAGTGGCTTGATAAATAGAACAATAATGTCCATTAGGAATGTGTCATCACAATAAATTATAGGAGGAGAGAGTACATCATCATAAGAGAAAACATCACTGACACAAGAAGAAGGATATGTAGAAGCATCATCCATTTCATCCTCAAAATGTAAATTCTTACTAATAGGAGGAGAAGTAAGTGGAATAGGAGGTGATTTAAGAGAGGGTTTCAAAAACATAGAGGGCTCAATATCCTCCTTAAAGATGGCTGAAATAGCATCCCAAGCTTCATTTAGTGATGTGGCATCCATAATATGAATGTACAAGTTGTCTTAAATATTGAGATGAATGAAGTGAAGAACCTCACTTTCTATAGATGTAATTTAATAAATATCTTCCTCATCTTTGAAGTTAGGAAGGCCATCAATTACCATTAAACAAAAAGCTTTAAACTAAAGGTGTATATTCACATTTATTTTTAGACCTTCATTTCAGTTGGGGGGGCGGGGGCGGGGCGTGCGGGGGTGGGTTTGCGTGGGTGGGGGGAGGTGTTAGAGTAGGTTGTTTACATTAACTCATGTTCACCTAGGCATCTAGTTATTCCCACCCACTTATATGTAGAATTTTTTTATTATCTTATTTTAGATATTATGAGATATTACATCTTTATCTCTTAGATAAAATGGGAATAATTTATAGTTATTTTTATCCTTTAGGGATAGTTATCTCTTAGTTCTATATTTGATCACTTAACTTGATCTCTTATTTATGATTGATCACTTAGCTTTTTTTCTTAATTAAGATCGATCTTCCTTGCATATTTATGCAAGGCTTCTCATTTGTAAAAATATAGATGAATCTTTGGAGATATAATATATTATTTTGTTATTTGTTTTACATTTACTTGCATCATATGATGTTTTGTTGTTATCATCTATGATCTTTGTGGCTTAGAACAATCTAGTCATCATTATTTTCAGAATAAACTCATGATTGGTTTTTAGGCTTGAAATATAACTCTATCACTAGTGGGAAGAGTTTTGAAGATCAATTTTTGTTTCAATTTGGTCAATTGATTGAGGTTCATGTTCTACCAAAAGAATTTATTATGATAAAAGGAGAACCTCATGAGTTAATTAGGGATTTTAATTTTATATTTCAAAATAATTGAAAGAAAATCCCAATCAGTCATAGATATTCTAAAGTAATGGTTATATATATGTATTTGCATGGTTTGTATTTATTAACTTCTACTTTTTTAAGAATGTCTACAATAAATACTTTGGTGTTAGCTTGTGTAGAAGTTATTAAAATGTAAAATTAGTTATCATGCACAAATAAAGGTGAAGTGGAAGATTTATTTTTGTTTCAAAGTATTGTGTCAAATAATTAAAAGGTTCAAGGTCATATTATTTTTACAACATAAGCCTTTTAGTACGATCAAGTTGATAATGAAGCTTCCACATTTATAAGTGATGATACAACTAATGAAGATATTTCAAATGATGATGAATACAAAGAGATTTTAAATCTAGAAGAACATAATCAACTCATTCAATAATAAGTTAAAGATAATGTTTTTTTATCAGATGATTTAAATTTAAAAGAATTGGTATTTATTCAGAAAAAATTCTCCAAACATCATATTCACCAAACTTTAGGAAAATAAATCTATTGTTTAGGTTTGTCTAGAGTTTTAGGTAAAATTTTCATATACAATCTTTATTCTAATTTTAGAATTAATAAATGTGATTATGATGAACACATGCATGCATATTATTTTTGGGTTTAAAAGGAATAAACTAAAATACTTTTTAAAGGAATGAAAATATGTGATGGCACGTTTGAGGACTTTAACTGGAAGAACCTTGCTTCTACCAAATAGTGGGAGATATTGTACACAAAGTTTCTAAACCCATCCACTGAACTTTGTTTGTAATTTTTATATAGTTTGAGTAGATTTACTAACTTCTAACGTAGTTTTCTTGCTTTCTATATTATTCTTTCATGTTTTATTAGAGTAGATTTCATACATTCTACAATTGCTTTTAGTGGATTAGTTATTATGATTTGAAGATTAGTTTTCTAAAATTGCATAACAAAATAACTAATTTTCTATGTTTAAGTTACAAAGGAATTATAAAAATAAGGGAATGATTTTTAAGGATCAACAATTTATTTTCACATATATTTATTCTAATAGTACTAGATATTCTGGTGTTGTGGTAGTTTCTATGACTGAATTAGGTTCTATTTAGACAAAATGAGTTTATAGGACCTCTATGATTTACTTTGATATATAGCCATGTAAATTTGGGAAATAATTTCCATTTATAAATATTAATTCCACTATTACATGATAAAACTTAGATGGGTTATAATAAACATAAAAAATGATGCATATTTACCAAGATGTATTGATAAAAAAAGTTTTCTTATACATATACCCAACCAATGGTGATTCCCAACCCTTATCCTATCTATGTCAAAAAAAAGTCATCCTAAAAATTGATTCAAGATGGATGAATGAAATAATCTCTACTGGGGTTATGGAAATTAGGCTAGAAATAAAACATGTATTTGATTAGAATTAAAGATATATCTATTGGGACTATGGATGCCTAAGTGGTACCATAATAATTCTCAATCTTCACTTAATATTTGGTTAAAAATTTTGTGATAAAAATGAAACTTGTTATGTATATTTAGGCCTTTGTTAAAACTCTCATAACCAGGGGAAATAAAAACCATAAAATCACACACAAATCCAAGGGTTGGAAAGGTTTAGTATATTGCATGAGGAATTAGGAGTATTCTTTAAGGTCTTTTTTCTTATTCTTTCCTCTATAGACTGAAGTTATATTATGGTGCATTATTAAGATTTTACTTTTTCAAAGTACTCAGGAGTATTTTTTCCATTCATTCACCATTTTTTGTGTGTTAGACACACCCCATTTGAAAAATTAAAATAGTAATCAATTATTTCTTTAATATATTTATTTAGGGTCCTCATATCCTTAGACATTAATGGCATAGGTCTTAATTTACCTAATTTTAATGTTTATATTTGAAGTCTAAAAATTACTAAAAAAAATCAAAGCTCAAACAATCGTTTTAATTTATCTTAAACCTTAAGTTTTCATAGTTTTCATGATTTTTTTGGGCTAACATAACTATATGATTTGCACTAGTGTTTTAATGATCATGGAAATTTTATAAAAGATTTACAAACTATTCACTACTAGGCCCTACTTTATTTATCTAAGACATGTGACATTATTATATTAACCAGATATTTAAGCCTTTGTATAAGGCTTCTAAGTCTCTAAAGTACCCAAAATATGAGAAGGAGAATAAATTTTTTGCATAAAACATATGTAGGATTTATCTTTTACCTTTATTTTTATTTCAAATTGAAAGAGGCTTCTATGAAATTATTGGAATTATGATCTTTTAATAACAAATTAGGGTGGAATATTTTGTTTTTAGTAGGAATTTTGCCTTTGTTATGTCTTAAATATGTCATTAAATACTTAAACATCTATTGGTCTTCCCATATCTCATTTTAGTTTACCACGTGTTATCATCCTAGTCACCTCGAGCCTAAGTGAAGAATGCAAGTCAACTAGTAGTGACATTAGCACAATATTTTATATAGATAATCCATGGTAATTAGACCAATGAGAGACATCCATATGTGACTATCTTGCTATCCTAAAGGTTATGTCACTAGAGTAAATTTTAATAAAACTATCAAGAAAGTAGACCAATGAGAGCCATCAATATGTCATCATACCAATATATTGGAGGTGACATCAATAGAGTTCCTTGTAAGATCGATTCCAGGAAAGAGGATTTTCAAGAACCATCCACATGTAATCATCACTCTGGCCCAAAGGTGATGTTAGTATATTTATTTATATGGTTGATGTCAATAAAGTAAATCACTGAAATCAGTACACATGTCATAATTACACTAATTTGAAGGTGATGTCAATAATTCCATATATATGAAAATTCTTGTGAAATTAGATCACCAAAATCAATCCACATGTCACCATCCCATTGACCTAGAGGTGATGTTAGCATACTTGTATGGAAAGTCATGGGTGAGTATAGTAGTGAGACTAGTCCATGCATTACCATCCCACTAGTCAATAGGTGATGTTAGCATAATGACTTGTATTGATGATCTCAAGCAAGTGGACTAGTATCATCTTCTTAAGTTTCACCATCTTACTAACTCATAGAGAATAAATTAAACTACACCAAGATATAATGTAGTTTTAAGTAGGATAGCAAAACATAGATATGTCTCCTTCAAAACCACATAATAAAATAAGAAGTCCAATAATACTAAGCCTAAAAGAGAAAAAAAGAGACATATGTCACACTATGTTGACTAAACATCTGAGAGTAGGTAGATGAATCCACATGTCAACAAAAAATTAGGTAATATGTGCAATAAAATCCAAGCAAAACAATAAATGGAAAATAAAATAATAAAATCCATTATCATTCACATTAATTACAAAAGTAATATATTAAATTCTCCACCATGAATGCATGAACTACAACCTCCACCACATCTACTATAATACTACATGTTCTAGCTACTACTCAAGTTACCATAATAGTTCCATTAATACTAGTTCACACCATTGTTATTCCAAAATTTTCTTCTTCTAGCAGTACTGCATTAGTACTGCTCTAATATTTAAGTCACATAATTTTATCATGGGGAATTCAATTTTACATCCATTCTTTTCATGATTTTTGACATAGTTCTATTTTTGAACATAAATTTTTGCATGATGATTGACATTCAATGTTATTTCTAGATATGCAATTTTTGATATTGCTTAAAGGATGAGGCCTTTCCCTTCCCCAATCCTATATATATGTTTTATCCTCTTAATCCCAAAGGGAGGATAATTTTGGCTATTGAAATTAATAATAAATTCTGAGAATCATTATGCAATTTATCTCAATGTGAAAATCTTGATTCTTCTCCAAACTTGTAGATTGTGTAAGGAGTTCTTTCATTCTCGTATCTTAGTTTTATAGTTGTCTATAATTTTTATTTCAATATATACATTCTTATTATGCTATTGCATATTTGAATTGCCTTTTATATTTTAATCATAATCCCCCTTATATATGTGTCTGTTTATAATCCTATAAATGTGGAAACCTTTGATTATACATGTTTAAGCTTACTATATTTATTATATCCTTGGAATCTTAATTGTGATTGATTTCTAGTGTGTTATTAGTATCTTATAACAAAACATTAATTTTTGATTATTTGTCCAACTTTTAGTGCAAATGTTTTCCTAGTAAGGTTTAATTTTTTTTGGTCTACATGTCTCCCTTTTTTCCCTACACTTCCCTCTTTTTGAGTTTATTTTATGATTTATTATTATTTTAATATATCATTAAAATAAATATATGATGATGGATGTTAATTTTATCACTTTAATGAATTTGCCTTGATGGGATGTCGGTCACATGTTACTATTTCACCACTTAGTCTAAAATTACATACCTACAATTTGTGCCTTGGAGTGATTACTCATCAATCCTAAAATGAGAGGGTGAAAACTCATTCTCTATAGTGTGCATAAAACTCGTATAAACATTAAACTTTACAACACATGTTTTTTTCATGTCAATCACCTAACCATAGAATTCTTGACTATCCTCTCATGCTCCACTCAAGATCATTTGTTGAGCAATAACTACCTAAAAAATGAATAATGTTTCAAAAACTTATGTGTGGACTATCATTGCAAAGACTAAATTCACCACAAAGAATAAAAACCATAAAACTAAATATCTTGTTTAAAATAAAAATGAAAATACACTATGAAAATAGTTGATAATGTTATTTCTCCACCCCTCCATGTTCCTTTAATACAAAGCTTGATAACTACCCCAAAAATGCAAGTTTATATAAAATTTTATACATTTAGTTATATCCAATGTTGGGATATGCTTAGCTAGTGTTCATCTTATGTAGTGTTCACGTAGTCTACCTTATAGTCTTAGAGTCTTTGCATGGTGAGAGAATGGGGATAAATACCACTTGATTTCCCTATGAAACATTTTATTTCCAAACTAGAGATCCTTTTTAAATAAGTATTTTGTATATGTGTGTTCAAATGATGTATTTGAGGATGGGGAGGGAGAAATTCAAATAGAGTATTCCTATTCATGAAACTTCTCTTTTGGATTGTATGAGGCACAAAAAAATCCTGGTGTAAGTTATTAATTAGTGGTTGGGTACTTTAGATTTCATAAGTTTTTAGGAATTTAATTTCTTTTTGTGGTTTATTGTAAAGATTTATCTTACAAGTATTTTTTCAAATGCCACAATATTTTCCACTTTGCATGGAGATATATTTGGTAATGCCTTTATTTTGGTTTCCCTATAAATTTTACACATTAATTAGCACTTTGGTAGAGTACATATCACATTGGGATATTTGGGTTATACTTATATTTGATGGTCATTATTTAAGGATTACCAATAATTATTCTCTTAATGAAGTTTATGATAGAACAATATTATGGCTATGGTTCACTGATAATATGCCTTTTCTAAACTAGATATTTTTTGTTTACTTTAATATGATTGAATCTCTCAATTATAAAGAGGGTGATATATCCATGTAGTGGTGCATAAGAGAAAGTAAAGCTTAGTTTTAATTTAAAACATCTAGAACCTCTTTTCTATTAGTTCTCTATATGTTGAAAATAATGGTTTGATTATAAATTTTTTGAGGCTCACACTAGTTAAGTTATTAAATGAATATAATATGTAATTGTTTATGATAAACAAATATTCCAAGTTTATATTTAAAAAAGGAAATCTATCATATTTTCATCACATGCCACTTGGAATGTGGAAATGAATATCCTAAAGTTACCTACAATAAATTCTACTTGACTAAATTAATCTTCACCCATGAGGGAATGATCAAATTAGTTTAATATTGCGTAAATTGGGGCTACACATAACTTATGCTACCAATTGGTTTGTGTTTTGGAACGATGGGTTCAATCCTATTGCCTCTTTCCATTATCACTATAGTGAGTTTTTTGGGTTCATAAACCAGATGATGGAACACTATTTAAGTAATTTTATATGGTTAATAAAAAACTTTATTAAATCTCCATTGAAACTAAGTTGTAAACTAGGATAACCATACATAAATATAATATTAAAATTATGTAAATATGCACATCTAAATGTGCTTAAATTTTTGGTCACAATTAATTAAAATTTGTGTTTTTGCCTCCAAATATTTATTTCAAATATCTTAGGGAAAAACAAACAAGTGATAAAAAAAATCTATCCAAACTATTCAAACATGCCTCGCTAGTCTTCTTGATATTTTCTTAACATTTTTCAACCAATAAAAAATGGTTTTCTAAGTCTAGGAAAACACAGTGAAATAATCTCAAGTAGTATAGTAATGTTTTTCTATGGTGCCTCACAAATTCAACCATTTAGATCAAAGTATTTGTAATCCCCCATCAACCTATATGATATTTATGCTCTTATTTACAACATGGTTAATTATAAGGCACTAAGATTTTATGGTTTCAATTGGGGATTCTATAAAGCCACTTGGTAGTTTTTTGGGCTGAAATTGATTTAAGTTTATAAATAATCCATAAGAAATAAATATTTTTGGGATATTATGAAAAAATATTAAATTAATTTCATCCCTAAAGTAGGAAATCCATAACTCATTATTAGTACGATGTCAATCACCCTTCTCAATGTCTACTAAAAAATGATTACCAAAACTCTAGCATTTTGCCTTCACCACATCCTAATTGAAATTAATAAAGTAGATTAAATGGGGATTAATAAAATTTGGTAAATATTGGATAATACCATTTATGTATAATTAGGAATGGAGTGGGATAATTCCTTTTATAAGAGGACCATCTTCCTCTATTTTTAATTTAAAAAATCTTATGATCGTACTAAGTGGTGATTTATCCTCACAATGTTTAAAGCCTTAGGTTTTGACAAGTTTTTTATTTTGGTTGGTCACTCTTTTTTTATATTTATCAACTTTTTTGGAATTTACTAGCCTTATGTCTAAAATATTTAGACATTTTATTCACTATTCTGAAATGTTTCCCTCTAGCTCTTGCTCTACATGTTTTGGTAGCCAATGATTCTAGATATCTACTTTCTCATAGAGTTGATCATGGATTCATTCATGTAATTTTGCTTCCCAACCACTTTGCTTGGTTAACTACACATGGCCTGATTCTTTCCTCATGATTTTAGAACTAAGGCCACATTGAAAGAGGCATTGGATTTCATTGACATTTTATGAAAATTTTGTGGATTTCATCTACAATGGGATAAAATATAGTTTTATAGATAGAAAAAGATGCCCTTGTCGGATTGGTACAAATAATTTCAATATAAACAAATTATAATGGGATATATTTTTTGTTTCGTATTCATTTCCTTTTCTTTATAAAAATATATTGTCAGATTGTTGTAGTATGTGATTGAAAGAGTGGAGAAAAAGATGGATTATTGAATTATAAAGCTTCTTTCCTTATAAGTAAAATTATAGGCTTATACCAAAATTATTTATCCACTCATGCTTACTACTCCTCTTGTTGGTCTCCCTAGAAATCCTCATATGATAATTTATGTAAATTATACAAGGACTTTCTTTTACAAAATGAAAATTATGATAGAGTATTTCACTAGAGTTGCTTGGGGTATTTTCTTCCTTCCTCATGATAAGGGAGGCATGAACATTAGCAATATATAATAGCACAATATTTATCTCTATGTGAAATAGATGATGATGGCTATTCAAGGGAATGAAGATTAAAAATCCCTTTTGGACATCTCATTTCTATAGGTTCTTCCTATGGAATTTTTTTTTATAAAATTATATAATTCCATTATATTTTGATTGTTTATGACCAATTAAAAATGATAGGTCTTTTAGGGCTAAAATCATTTTAAAATACTTTATAGATATCAAGAAACATATCAAAAGGGTTAGTGATGTGTTCTAAATTGGTCTTTCATTCAATAATCATACTCTATGGTGGTCCCTTGTAATGACAAGTATCAACTTCCTTTTTAATCAAATGCTAGGTATAAAATCCCCCAGGATTTTTATGAAAATGCATTTACACTATTATAAATTAATATCATTTTTTTAGGCTTGGAATTACATTCTATATTCTTTATTCAAAAGTTGATTCCAGCTATCATGTTTCATAAATTGGACCTATAACCTATGCTATCCTTGTGGAAGGATTGGAGGTGAAATTTGGATAGTAATTTTAAAAATTACTCTCCTAATCTCCTCTATTAGATTATAAGTCCCTTATCTTAAGATTTAGTTAAGCTTAATATGTGATGAAGTTTGAAACATTCACCCAAAATGTAGGTTGAAATACTCAACTAGATATGGAATGACAATCTTAACCCTAAACGTTTCCACTTTTTTTTGCATCTTATTTATTAGGATATTAAACTTCAAGAGTGTTTCAAAAAAATCAAGATTATTAACCCTAAATTCCTTGCATGTTCTAGTGTTGAGACTTTTAGACAATTTTTATATACTTGTCTGAAAGTTGAGAAATCTTGGCAATAGATTCATAGTTTATTTTATATCTTTTTCACCCATAACTTATAAATTTTAAAATTAAATTATTTAGGTATGACTATTAGTATCCATATACATTAATTTTATATAGTTTTTTTTTGCAAATATATAATTCTGTTATAGATATGAAACTCTAGATACTCAACTATTTTTAATAATTTAGAAAAATATATTAAGCTTATTGTTTATAATAAAGTGTTTTTAATATCCTCAAATTATCTCTAGATCTAAGCTTAGGGAAAGAATGCATCTTTGGAGTTTCAACATATACAAGACCTACTCCAATATTAGCGAAGCACACCTTGTAATATGTGATTAGTTCTTTTAGTCCATCCACCACAAGGTACTCCTCCACCAATTCCCAAACATTTTCAAATCCATTTATATAATTACTTATTGTCTCCTCCTTGGCAGATGGGATGAAGACTATCATCACATGAAAATTACTATGTTAGTTTGTATTTGTGGCATTAACATATGCAAGATGAAATGCTAATGAGGATTTACATGACACCACCTCTTATATTAGAAATCATAGCTTCATTTCATCCTCCAGAAAACATATAGGATAGTTTCATTGTACTTGATATAGTTGTTTTATGTGGGTTCCTTGGAGGGGGATATTTTTTGTCTATTCAATCTCCCAAATATGACCTACCACCACTACCTTCTAGTATTTTTTATCATGCATGAATTTTACATTTTTTCATGTTTTCTATAATTTTTGTAATGCTTTTATATAACCCTATTTATTCAAAATTTATACTCTATATTTGTGAGCCTATTTTTTATCAACACTAATAATATTTTATAAATACCAATTCACCAAAATTTTGGTGAAAAACCATATTCGGATTTTGAAATGCATAGATAGAGCATTATGTCCACCCAATAATATTTCTCCTTTGATAAATTTTTTTCTCCTCTCATGCAAGTGCTAATAGACTTTGGGATTTTTGATCACTCCACCATTCAATTTTGAGTGACATGAAAATTCATGAAACCTAAGGTCCATAAAACACAATTATTTCTAAACACTTCCCTACTAAAGCATGGGCCCAACATGATGCACATTCGTAGAGTTTGGAATTTGGATCCCTATCCATCTTAAGAATGTAGTTGGATTCTTTGGTGGGATGATACCATCAAAATGACCTCTCACTTTTTGAGAATTCATGGCCACCAAATTGATAAATGTGAAGACACTCTTACACTACTACTTCATTAGAGCTTAGTCATATGACTTTAGCCCTAGAAAAAGATCCCTTCAATGAGATCTTGTAAGTCAGAGTCTCTTATTTATGACACTATATCTAGATAACATATAATTACAATTCTTGGGGAGCTCAAATCAAATCTAGACTCCACTAGATCAAGATAGGGAATAAAGCTTCCAAAGAATTCTTTTAAATTCTTTGAGCTAAAAATTCAAAGTAACAAATCTAGGTTGTATTTGATGTTGGAAGGATATTATTAGGGACATTACAAATTATTCAAGATTTTTTCCTCCATTATCAACAAGTGTTCAGATCTCAACCTCTATAGAGCATGATATTTCCATCTAGCACTGCCTCGTAGTGGTGCCTTGTAAACTCACTCCCACTTAGTATGTGGATTTAGATAGTCTCATCATTGTGGATTATCTACATGAGATAGTGTTTCATATGGAAAATGATAAAGCTCCAAGAATTGATGGTTTCCCCTCTAAATTATATAAAACCCTTTGGGATCTTGTGGGTGTTGACTTGCACCATATTTATCAAAAGGCCTTTCGTACACATTCTCTAGTGAAGAATATAAATAAAGGAAACATTAAATTCATACCTAAGTAAGGGGATCTTGAATTGATCTATAATTGGTAGTCTATCACCCTCATGAATGTTTCTGACAAAATCATTTCCAAAAATTTGGAACCCAAGTTACATAGTCTATTATCACACATCATTCACCTTGAGCAAACAAGATTCATTAGAAGTAGATATATGTATTAGATAATATCATTGCAATTTGGGAAGGAATGGACTAAGATAGAAGGTCCAAGAAACAATATCTATTCATTAAAATTGACTTTTAAAATTTTTGGGTCATTTAAATGCCTTGACCATCCTCTCCATTAATAGAGTCACTTCTGAGCAATTTGGTTTGTTTCAATCTATTCACCAAGGATGCCCCTTGGCACACACCCTATATGTGCTTATAGTTGAGGGTTTTGGATATCTTCTTAGCAATGCCCAAGCTAGGGGCCTTATTAAGTGAATCTATCTACCTACTAATAAAGAAAACCCTCACAAAGATATGCAATTATTGAATGGCCACTTTACAGATTATTCTTTCCTTACTCTTATTGAAAATGAGGACAATGCGGACAATGCCTTATAGTGTCTTCACACCTTTTGCCTTGCCTCTGGATCAAGCATCTAATGGAAAAAAATATGTTTCTATAGGCAATCATACCTCCCCCCACTAGCATGGGCTACCAAATATGGATGGGCCTAGATCCAACCTAATGAAATCTTCAAGTTTCTTGGCATCCCTTTTGCTTGTAATGCCTCTTCACCACTAAAGAGGCAATATGTTGTTGATAGAGTTACTAAAAAGATGGAATATTGGGTGACTAAGCTCTTATTATTAGCAATTAAGTTCCAAATATGCTCAAAAGTGCTCATTATTATCGATGTTTACAACTCTTAATGTTGGGTGCCTTCAAATAATTCTTACTAGAAACTTGAAAAACTTTTCAAAGATTTTCTTTGGGCCAATTCTTCTCATGGACATGGATTATATATGGTGGGTTGGGATTATTACTTCATCATGTGGGATTCTAGAGGTATGGGATTCATTGATGTGGCTTATCAAGGAAATGCCTTATGTGCCAAATGGATTGTGTAGGGCATTGATGACAAGGAAGCTTAGAAGGTGCTTTTCTGACACTACATCTCTTCAAGATTGCCTAAAAGAAAGAAAGATTGGAAAGGGCTCAACTTATCCAATTTGCTTATCATTAAATCCCCCATTCAAAATTTGGGGTCTTTTTGGTGAAATTTATCTAAAAATCATGGGAAAGGATCAAATCATGGCATCTCTATAATGGCTCAGGGTTCTAAGATGGGTTATCTATTAACTCATACTCGATATGGTGGTCACCTGTTATCAATTTCAATAAAGTCCTTCTAGATGAGGTTCCTTGGATCAACTCTCTCAATTTGTTTCATAGAGGAATTCATATTGCCCATAATATTTTTTGTAAGTAGTCTCACTCTTGGCTATCCTAAAAAGAGGTGAAAACCAAATTTTAGTTAGCCAATGTTGATCGAGAATCCTTCCAAGAAAAATTTAATGTTGTTTCACCTTTAATGCTTCACAAAAAAATTATCCACTCATCCTTGGTAAAAGTACTAGAAGTGGTATGTTGAAAATTCATTTCATCATTACTCCCCCTACTTGGATATGGGTGGTTTACTCCCCACATGACTATGGTGGACAAGCTTAACTCTTATCAGGGTCTGTATTTCATTTTTCATACCTGGTGCTTCCATTTTTAAACTATCTGGGAGGCTTTCTTGGAGCCTAGGCTAGATCATTTCAATTTTTGTATCTTATATTAGGGCTTAACTATTGGCGAAAGGATTGTAAACTTAGTAATTTCCCTTCCCACATGCCCTTTCTGTGGCCATCTAGAAATACTCCCTCATCATTTTTGGTACTACTTCAAAGATCAAATGGTGTGAACATGGATTCATGACCTATTCATGTCTTTCCAACCTAAATTCTTTCACTGATAGCATATCATTCTTGGAGATAAACACATCTTAATTTTTAAATATACCCAAGTCTGGCATGCTTTTAGAGTGGAAACTATTTTGGTTATGGAAAGAAAGAAATAATGCAATTTTTAAAAAATGCTTTTTCAGATTTTTTTTTTTAAATTTTGAGTAAGTCCTCTATCATTTCCAATGTTATTTTATAGATACAAGCACAATAAAACAAAGTTTCCATTGAAATTATCCATCTCTAGGACCTTATCAGTCATTAGGGAGATGTTCCTTATGGTGTGGTGTGGGTTCTTCTATCTCTACCAAGGGAGCATAGATTTGATGATAGAATTTACTTACCACCTCAAATTGGACAAAGATGTAGTTAATATTTACATTGCTCTCATAGTGGCACTTCAGACTAGCACATTACCACTCTTAGGCAGTAATGAGGGTGGAAACCTTCATATCCTTCCCCTACTAGTCAAGATGGTTGGGATGTTCCTCCTCCTCCTCTATATCTAGATGCTTGGGGGGGACCAACTAGAGGTCAGTTGAACATGTTGGACAAATTCTCTAGGGTCTCTCTAGCCATTTATCCTACTCAAACACAAGATGATGATAAGAAAATTGATCAGGCTTCTGGTTGGGAGCCAATTCCAAATGGCAATGACTTGCCAAGCTTGGGCTAGGGCCCTGAGATATGGATATTTCACCTTCTAGCCTTGTTCTGGAAGCTTAATATTATATGTTATGATGTTCTAATGAATTTTTTCTAATCAAGGCCTTGTGTTGTTTTTTATTTTGCTATTTCTTGTTCTTAGGCCTGGCCTAATTTGACGTTGAGCCATGCTTCCATATCACCTATTTTTTTGTGAATTATTTGTATATTATATATTTCATTTGTATATATATATGGGAATTCTAATTGTTTTTGGGCAAACCAACTGTTATTTCAAATATTATATAAGAAAAAAAGCATGTCAAGCACTGCAAAGGGATACAATAATGACATTTTCTAGCTTGTTCTAGTAGTTTTCAGTATAGACCTTTCTAACAACCATATATTCCAACATATCATAGTTATTAACTTATTATCCTTACACTTACAAGATAAAAACATAAATATATATTATAGTAAAACAAAATCTAACCTACCAAACAAGGGCATAGAGTGGTAGTGTACTTATAGGTTAGAGTGCAGGACTATCTATGGTGTAATAGTAAAAAATATAATTGTATTTTAGAAGATAATTCATAAATATAGTAAACAGACAACCTTATAATTAATTAAAAATTAAATTAGGGAATAAAAAGAGGTGATAATTGTGATAAGTTACATATTACTCTTTACATTGTTGCATTTAGTGCTACATTTTTAGACTATAGTGCCAAAATTTTGTTGTATGCCTTCTACATATATACAAGAGCATTCCCTACAAACAAATCAGTGTGAATCTTGTGCATATTTCCATAGAATTATTTGAGACCTTCTATGAGATTGCGTGTTGTTGAGTCACTAAAAAAAATGGGCTTTGTTAGTTATATAGATATTAGTTTGATTTTTTTAAAACAGTTCCAATAAATATCCACCATAACTAGATCTTGGGTAAGCTACAATCATGGATCTTCATGTGACCACATTTTTTTTCATAAATTTGAGCCAAAAATATGCAACAATCTTACATACATTACTAGAGATTCTCATAACTTTGTGCTCCAAAAAAAGGTTAGTGCATAGGAAAGCAGTTTGAATTAGTGAGGCATGTACTATTTTGGCTACGAACAGTTGCATGATCTTCCAATGCATGAAAAATGTTTAGGACATCTTTCACAATACTTTTCTACACTTCATAGTCACTTGCATTGTTATTGTTTTTTAACCTAAATCTTATGGTTACATGTTGACTAAAGAACATTAAAAATCCTTGTGCTCATAGACAAGGTTGTATTTCAATCTGTTGTAACATTAATGACTTCTATACTTTATAAATAAATATGCATGAGGTTATTAATGGAAAAGATCAAATAAATTACACTATTAAGATGTAAGATATGTATTGATAAATGCATATCTATATTATGTCCTTATCATGACTGTAAGCCAACTCCACTCTGAGGAATTTGATCCTGTGTATCTTTCCTCATCTTCTTTAATGGAAATTTATGAAGACCGATGCTTTAAAATGAGATGAGAGATGTTTATAGTTTATGTTTATATTGAGATGTTTTTTATTCTTAATATTCAAAGACGAAGAAAAAAACTATGAAGAGATCATGCTCGTAGATAGTAAATGCAGGGTGGATCCTCCTTGTTGAGAAAAATAATGTTTATATTATGTTGGAAAAGGTATAATAAACTATAGCTAGTGTATGAAATAAATTCTATTTTTTTTACTGCAGTAAACTTTGTAGTAATATGGATTGTTCTGAATGAAACAAACTGTTAACTTACAATTAGTTAATTCCTCTTTTGCATCAGTTTATTCTAGATTTTTTTAAGTCTATTGTGGACTAAATTATTATCTTAAATATTCTATATTTGTTTTTGTCCATTGCGGACTAAATTGTTATTTTAAATATCCATTTAACATTTATATTTAAAAAAGAAAGATGTTAGTTTTATTCAAAATTGCAGACGTCTATTCAATAATCTTTGTAATCCCATCTTTTTTTCTTACAACAAGAGTGAAAGTTGCATCATATATACAATATATTGAGTTCAACAAATTAATATGTGTAGGTTATAGATAAGAATAATGGCATTAAAACATTATTTTATGTAGGTTCTTCAGGTAAATGGTGTTCATTATTAATATTAGGCAACAAAAAACAATCTTCATTATTTTTATGGGGACATGGGAGATAATTCAAATGAGATATGAAAATACTTAAGACTGAATTGCATTGAAAACATGAGAGAAATGAAAATAATGAAGCAAAAAAGGAAAAAAATTAGAGAAATAAAAAGAAAGAGGCAAAGAAAAGGAAGCCATGATGATGTTTTAAATCCAAAGTGCTCTAGATGTCATCATTTTTCCTATAATTCCTTCAATATAAAAAGTCAAGGAATTATGGGACACATTGTATTTTGACTAACAAGGCACATAGAATGTAAATTTGTTTTTTTTTGAAATTTGAGAAGAGAATTGGAGAATATTCAAGTGAATGAAAAGGAGAAGATAATTGAATTTTATGTTAGTGTGCAAGGTGTTATTAACCAGTTATAGAGCAATGGAGATACCATTACTAATCATGTGATTTTTGAAAACATTCTTAGATTCTTAACAATAATATGTGCTTTATTAATTATTGCAATAGAATAAATCAAGGATATGAAAACACTAAGGTTATTTGAGCTCATGGGTTCATTGTCATCTCATGAAAGTAGAGAGGTTAAAACTCTTGGATAAAGTTGGATAAGGATTGACCATCAATAATATTTCCCAAGAGAGAATTAGTGACATCATATTATTCAAGAGGAAGAAATAAAGGAAATGGAGGTAGAGGTGGTAGACATGAAAATTTAGATAAGGGGAATATATAATTCTATTGTTGTAAACAATTTGGTCATTTTGAGGAGGAGTGCACACTCAAGCAATGTCACATACAATATAAGAATCCACTTTTTTAAAATTATAAAATTATGGATAAATAAAACATAAAAGGGAAAAATTTACCCATTATGAGAGAGTGTATTCTGGATCTAATATTTTTTTCTTTGCATATGGTAAGAAAGTATCAAGATGATGTTTGGTTTATTTATTTTAGATTTTATAATCATATTAAAGGCCATAAAGACTTATTTTTTAAAAATGATGAAACCCACTTTTAGCTTGGTGACCCACTTATATTGTTAGGCTGAAGAAACTCTTAGCTCCAACAAGTACTTAAGGTGGTGGTGATCTTTATTGATGTAGAAATGTTGGCCTGCCAAGTATTATCACTACTTGATGCATGAAGGATGGATATAATTTACTTTTCATATGTAGATCAACCATGGTTTTTTTGTGTAAGCATTTAGAATTAGGACAATTAAACTTACATTATAAGATTTATTAATTTTGATGACAAATGTTTTGGATAAGAATGAGATCACTATAACAGGTGTTGTACACATGAACTATACAAAAAATTTCAAGAGCCATTGTGGCCACCTCTAACCAATAAAGGACACCCTTTCTTAGCATAACCATTAATGAAGTTCCAATCTTTCCATAGCAATTAATGAAATTTTTGTAATATCTAGTGAGACCCAAAAACCTATGAAGGCTCTTAAATGTTTTTGGTTTATGTTAATTATTCATAGCCTCAATTTTTTAGATCCTCCTTGATACCCTCCTGTGAGAGAATATTTCCAATGGAAATAAATCCATTTTGGCCAAAAGAGAAATATAATCATTGGGAGCATAATTGGTTCTTAGAAATGATTTGAAATATATATTAAAAATGCAATAGATGATCCACCCATGTGCAACTCTAAACCATGAAGTCTTTAAAGAATACTATAATGAATATCTAGAGTTATGACCAAAACATCGTATTCATTAATCTTTTGAATGTAGATAATGCATAGGTGAGGAAAAATTGAATGAACATAAATTTATAAAGCTAATAATAGGTGTATAAGGATATTATAGGAGCATATTCTATTGTGATATAGATCTAGTGGTAGCATGATCTCAACTCAATATTTATGAAGAAGCAGTATCTATGCAGTTCCTCCAGGGGCTCATCAATCACTTGTATGGGTATGTTTTCCTTAATGGTTAGTGTATTCAGTGCTTGAAACTAAGTATAAGGTACTCAAAACCCATATTATTTTAGTACCAGTATTATTGGTGAATAGTAGGGACTCATTCTTGGATGAATGAGTGTAACCTAGTGTAATTATTGTAACATTTTTAAATTTTAGACTTATGTAGGAAAGGGTATAGACAAAGATAATTATTTGGGGTGAAAATAACTAAAATAAAATAAAGAAAATGATCATATAAGTATTGGAGAGGTTAAATTCTAGAAGTTCCTCAAATATTGTCATATGTTCTAATAAAAGTTCTTATAAATATAATTATTGGTTTGAATCAATGGATATGGTGAGCTCGATGGTACAAGTTTGATAGATAATCCCATGAGATTTTTTCATAAATTCCCTATTTGGTGGGAAGCAATGATGCTTACTAAGACTAGGGTTTCTACTCTCAACATGTATTATTAACCCTTATTAATGAATTGCATCCATATATGGAAAAAATCCATAGAATAGGTTCCAACATCTGAAGCCACTATGCTCCCAAAACCATAACCTCCTAGAGGTAAAACAAACATTTATAAAAATCATAAACATTTGTAATTTTAAATCCTAATCCCCTATTGAGATTAGAATAACACAACATTTTCCCTTCCAATATGAGGTTCCCCTATTTCTATAATGACTTCAAAAGGATAACAAGGTTACACAAAAAAAAAGGCTTGTTTGATTATCCATGGATTCAAGAAGTTATGAATTCTACAATAATTAATGATAATTTTAAGGATATATTTTTTAAGTACCTTTTGACATTCATTGTTCGAGGATTGGTGACACTAGAAAAAGCATGAACTGAAGTTTATAGAGTTAGGTCCTTTTAAATTTTAGTGTATTATTAATTTGGTTCATCTTATAATTCTATTACATTGTCCAATTCATTCGACTCTGGAGGTGATTCACATAAAGTAGGTATAGAAGTTTTTTCCATACATTGTTGACCCATTGTGAATTTATTATTAGAATTTTGACACATATTTTTCCTATTGGCTCTTCATCTTATCCTATTTTAGGTGATTGATAGATGTAATTCTTTAAAATTGGGACTTTTATTGATCATGAGGACAAGCAATTATGAAATGAATAGGATTTGGAAGACTTATATTGAGCTATGAATTTGATTGAATCTAATTTAACTAACCCAATGGCTTCCATCATATCCTAAGTTTTAAAGTTTTCATCTCATCTCTAATATCCTCTTTTAGGCCATTGATGAATCGACTTTAAAAGATGTAAAATTTCAACCATATTATTCTATTTTTAAGTATTTAATTTTATTTATGCTATTCCTAAACAAAATGATTTATCTTTGTTTTGGTTAAATTACCCATGAAATTGTCATATACCCTCAAGGGCCTAATAAAATAAATAAGACTTCAAATTTTTTGACCAAAGTGGCATACATTTAAATTTTTGATACCATTGGAACCATTGCCTATCATTTTGCTTTAAGTTGAAAGCGTCTATAGGTATCATGCTTCAAAATGTAGTGTCATGCAACTAAAAATACTATTTTGTCCTATAAATACAATTGGTGGGATCTATAAAATCAAATTTATAGAATTCTAATTTGGCACTATGATATTATCTAAAGATTATAATTGTATTCCTAAGTTTTTTTGGACCAGTCTATAAATTTCAGCCACTGAAGTAATAAAGAATGTTCACAATGTTTGTATATTGGGCATTGGCATTATATATTTTTGATTGGAGGTCATCCACATTGACATAATTTTTTGCAATAAAGTTATACTTTTTTTTCTCTATTTCCTCAACATGGGTTAGGACCATTTGGGAGGTTTTGGTTGTTTCGTAAAGTGTTATTGGAGATATATAACAATATTATCAGTGTGAAGAAAAATGAATTTTGGATAATTATTATTTTTTAATTTTTTAATTTTTTAATTTTTATTTTCTTAAGAAATTGATGAGAGGTTTAATTTGTTATGGACTATGTTACTAGAGATGTACATGAAAATGAAAAACATGAATATAAATTCATTTGAGATTTTTTTTTTTTTTTTTTTAAAGTGAATATTTTTATAAACACTTTTCTACTGTTTTAACTTGTATTGGATACTTATTGCACTAACTTCAGCTAACCATCTTAATTTATTTTAACACATTAATATTCTATGGTTACTATGTTTTTATCAGGTGTGAGAATATGTTAACCTTTTTATGATAATTTCTTGTTACTATGACTTCCAAGAAAGCATAGTTAGATCTATGATTATAAGAATGTCAAATGATAGGGAAGTTTATGGTAGAGTGTGTTTGATATGTGATTTTTCCATTTTATCAATATCATTCATGAAATAGTGTCATCCCAATATTTCAAAAATCTAATTACAAAGGATAGCCATCTTATAGGCAAATATCCCATCACTTAGGCGTGATGAAAGTATTAGCTTATGACTAAGCACTTACTATTGAGTCAGATAAAGAAATGACTAAAATATACCTATGAAAAATTTAGGCTTATTCCAATTACCTTAAGGTAAGTGTAAGCACAAGCATATATATATATATATATATATATATATATATATATATATATATATATATATATATATATATATATATATATATATATATATATATATATATATATATATATATATATATATATATATATATATATATATATATATATATATATATATATATATATATATATATATATATATATATATATTTCCAATGGCTTGGGTATTAGGGCATAATCCCTCACTCCATAAAATCAATTAACTTTGATTACTAGTTAGGCTAAAGTGAAATATTTTTGTTTGTTTTAAAACTTGCAAAGTATTGTTTGCAACCATAAAGAAAAGAGAATTATTTTTTACATAAATTTAGGTGTCAAATCTTAGTGTCACTATCTTGTTACCATTACCATTTTTTTATCACCAAAAATCAAATTTGGTGTGGTGATAAAATATAATGGACATTGTTAGAGAGACATAAACCACTAAAATTATTGATGAAAATGATCCTAAAAAGAGCTTTGATATTAGATGTTAATAACCTACCTAAACATAGATTAATCTAGTAATGAAAATATGAAAATTATATGTTAAAAATTAGAGAATTTGGAATAATAAAACACACCATAAACTATAATTGGCCTCTTCAAAGGGAAATCATCTTTTAATCATGGTTTCATAATTTTTTTAAATAAATACCTTTTCTTCTTACATGAAATATGTATTTAAATTAATCTAATAAAAATAACTATTACTCCACACATATGTGGGAAAATTATAAAATAACTAATTAAACAACTTATAAGACATTTGTGTTAAAATATTTTAATAAAACTATTTAAAATAGAATATATGAGTTAGAATGTATGTTTTGTTATTTTCTCTTTATTTTCTTATGACCAAATGAACACCTAAATCCATTGAACCAGAGGACTGAGTCCCCCATTTTTCATGAGTAGTCTCATATATATAATTTTATTTATTTTCATAGAAATGGTGTTGGTAATCATTAATTCTTGAACCACTTTATACATTTTATTAACTCACATTAAAATAATGAATGACATTTCTTAACCTATCTTGACTTATGATTTATTGTGGCTACAATTTCCTTTGTTCACAATTATTTCTTGGTGGTAGTGCCCAAAATTGTGCTAAAGTAATTGAGCCCTTGTTAAGCATAGATGCCTAATTTGTTTAGCCCACTTCCTCTATTCAAGTGTTCATCAGAGGTAAAGTGTCATGTTAATTTGGTCTTCACTAGACTTTAGTCTATCAAAATCTAAGTTTAATTTATGTTTAAACACCTTAAGACCCTTGCTCCAATTACCCTAGCTTAGGCCCTTTGATTTAAATTAAAATTGGTGGGATCAATTTACGTAGGAATGCTTTGAATATACCATAGACTTAGATTGAATTTTATACTAAGGTTTAATCATGTATATTAACATGACCAAACCTTACTCTAAAATTCATATTTGATCCCTTTTATTTACCATGGCCCTTTGTCCTTTTATCTATTTGGTCTAGCTAATGCTCGGTCCCTTTGTTATAAAATTGGCTCAAAGTCCTATCCTAAATCTTCTATCATATTTATTAATGCAACAAAAAACTTAGGCTAATACTTTCTACTAAGTATTTTATTTCCCTGAACTATGACTTATTTGTTTTTATGTTAATTTTGAGCTAATCAGGTCTGACCCTATGGATTGTAATCAAACAATGCATGTTGAATCATGAAGAGATGATCCACTGAAGTGTGATCAAATCTTAAAAGTCTAAAATACCCAGGATAAGCATAGAGGTGATAAGTGATAATCTCATGGTGCATGGTTAAAAGATGGAATATGATCTCATTAGTCGATGACATACAATAAAGCATACAAATCTTAATTGATGGTGAGAAATAGGTAAATATTTAGATAAATCTCAGGGTGAATGTAGAAATGAAAAGTAGCACAAATGCATGCTACAAATTAAAGCTCAGGCACCTATTAGAAGATCAATGAAGCACGTTGAGATTTACACATTCTAATTAATGGAGCATAGTGAGTCATGACTTTTCAACAAAGCTACAAGCAAATGCGAGATCACCATGTGGTAAAAGTGTGTCAACTTGATAGAACTAATAGAGTATAGAGTGCAAAATGCCTGTAGGACTGCCAAGTGGTAAAACCTCAAGGCTAATTATAGATAGTATCCAATGGCATTTCACCCCACATATCAAGATCTAATGTAACACGTCCACTCACCCAAACAAGAACTGATGGTGTGAGATCGATGTGGATTTTTCCAAAAAAATTGGGATAAATGTGATGGTGACAAGTGTCACAACCACAAGAAATATTGTGAGATAGCTAATGGAGTTCATTCCTTTAGATCTAGATCAATGATTTATGGAGATTTGTGTAGTGATAATAGGATGGCACAAAATGAAATAAGTATTTTCAAAGGGTAATGATAAATTTTTAAAAAATTGATGAATACAAGTGACATAGCATTACCACATAGGTAGACAACTCACATTGAATATTCTATTATAAAGTCATATATAGCTTATAAAGCAGGTGGCATGTAGGTGAGTCACAGTTGAACAAGGTCAATGGTCAACATTTGATCTTGGGTTTAAGGGATCAATAGAGTGCATTTGATCTGTGTAAATGAGATTAATAGCACTAGTTAAAGTTGGATATTTCAACAGAGCTCAAGGAGAACGAAGAAGTGACACATATCTAGATTAAAGATAATTAAGAGGCTTAGTCACTTTTAAGACCCATGAATATCTATATGGATCTGATATGGTGTCCCATATGTCAATATGTTGTAACATTTGGCCTAATATTTGAAATTGATAGCTTCTACATGGATGGACAAGAATTTGAAGCACAAAAGAAGGCTTGTAGGCCATTCTAAAGCATATTTTGGTCATGGATCATTTTCTACCTCTATTATAGCTAGAGCATCTCAATGCCATCATTGTAAGAGTGGGTTGTTCTATGGCATACATAAGAGGAATGGAAGCTATCCAGATGGTTCTAAATATGCAAGCAAATGGTCAAGGGTATATTTAGATAGTTACACATGAAGACAAAGTTTGTTTAGACTCTACCACAAAAAATTCACCTTACATACCATGTAAAGGGGCATCTCTAATCAATAAATCAAAGGGTTTGTTTCAAATATTCACCATTCCTTGTAGAGGCAGTTAGGGTAATGATTTTTCTTGCAAATGGATGAAGATTTTAAGCATGACAAGGATTATTTTCTGGTTGGGAGCATCTTGGCAGATTTTGAAGGGGTGCTTTATAATTTTTCAAATTGTAACCCACAGTCCTAGATTTGAACAAGGTGCAGAATTTATAAATAAATGGATTCTCATTTATTGTTAAGGTTGTTGTTGGTTGATCATTTTCTCTATGTCAAGGTTCTACAATTTTTTTGGATCAACTGTTGTGTGTATATCTTGTCTCCCTTGCTAAGGTGGTTGCAAGTGTATAGCCATTAGCAAGATTTGAGAGCATGTTTGTGTCTCCCTTGTCAAAAGAGAAAACTCACCATGCTTGTCCCTATGGTAGCATTCTAAAAATAGCATTCTAAAAAATTGACGTATGTAATATGTTCTTGCAAAGTTAATGGAAAATATTTGTGGTTCTTACTATTTCCCTTTTGATGAAGTATAGCAATGTATTTTGTAAATATTGGTGACTAGATATTTAGCTTCATGCTTACTACTAGTTGTCATTTTAAGCATAGATCTAACTTATAAAACCCTTTCTCCATTATTTTAGAATATGTTATTGAATAAATTGTTAGGGCACCCTAGTTTTATGGATTTAATGGGAAAGAGTATGTGAGATTTTAGTTTCAATGTATGTTTCTAAAATTTTAGAATCATTTGAGTATTGGAATTTAAATATCACCAATGATTGCAAATTACTCTTCTTAGTTCCTACTAGCTTGAATTTATGTTTTTCTACATCTTTAAAAAGAATAATGTCATGAATATTGCAAGATACCCTAATGTTTGAAAACCACCAGAACACCACACCCTTTGTTATAATTATCTAACTATATTACCCTATCCTACTCTATAAATAATACACCTTTTACATACTATAAGGGTTATTTTCCTTGCAAATGCATAAGATCTAGCCTATATAACATGCTTTGCATCTTGTGCTTTGAAGCAGAATTCTACAATTTTTAATTTGACCCCTATTGTTGAAGATCCTGTAGAATGAAGATTGTAGTCATATACCCATCTACCTTTAGTAGGTTGTATGTGATATAGAGCATTTTTTCATTCCATGTGATAACCCTTCCTTGGTGGATTGAACAAGTTTGGTTGTGCCTTGGTCATATTTAGGTTCCCTTTTGCCAATAATCCCCATAAAGGTTGAATTGTAAAATCTCTCCATGTGAGCAAGCTATCCCATAGGTCCTCTAACCTTGGTTCAGGCAGAGCTAGAGTAGCAGGTAATTGATTGTACCCTTTATTAGTGCCTCTTAGTCATTTTCTCTATTTGACCATTATTTATGCTAAACCCTTCCCTAGCTATAATGACATATCATCAAGTTTTTAATCTTTGTTTTCCATTATCTTCAAGTGTGCAAGGCTAAGTGGAAGAGGTGTATAACTGGGAACCAACACCTTAATGGCACCATTTTTAATGATTAAATTGAAGCCCAAGTCACTTGTGTTTCTTGGGAATCTTGAAGAGAGCTGTAAATATTTCAAGTTTGAAATTTATCTACCTATATTTACCTTGATTTGATTATATTTGGTTCATCAACATCACCACCTTGATGATGCCATTGACTAGGATTAAATTAAAGTCCAAATCACTTGTGTTATCAGGGACTCTTTTAGAGAGATTTAAATATTTCATGTTTGAAACTTCTCTACTTATATTTGCCTTGATTTGATTATCTTTGGTTTATTAATTTCATCACCTTGTTGGTGCCATTACCAAAGAAATAAAACTAAAGTCCTAGCTAATTGTTGCCATGGGAATCTTATAGAAAACTTTAAATATTACATTTTTTGAAGTTCTCTAGTATTATTTTCTACATTTGAACTATATTGGTCATCAACTCTATATCACTCCACTAGGGGACATTTTAGGAATTAAAATATTTGACAAGTTGAATTTTGCTGAGTTATTGTAAAGAAATATTAAAATTACATGTTCGAAGGTGTCTTCTCCCCTTTTGGACATAATTCTAAAAAATTTAGTGTCTTTGAATTTTAGCTCATCATTAAATTCATTAAGTATTTTTTTAGCATGTATCATAGTTAGTTCATTGACTATTATTTTCTAGAATTTTGATTCTAGTGGCAACTCCAATTTTATCATCCTGTTTCAAGAAAGATTAGTGACTAGTTTGAATATATGTGTTAACTTTTATCTTTAATTATTTTCCTATTTGAAAATCTATAAGGATTGAGATCATCCTTCAAAGGTGACCCATCCAATAAACTTGTCTCACCCCTAAGTATTTATCAAAGAATAGGGAGAAAATTTTGGAGTCCTATTAAAGGGCAAAGTTTAGCTACTAAACAATGTCCTAATTATCAAGATTTTGATAATATTGAAATTTTTGTATAACTTACCATCACTAAGGAATTTCATATCTCTTTTAGTCATTTTGAAACTCATAGTTCTGCATACTACCCAACTCCTTCTCAACCAATTAAATCCCATCCTAAGCTTGATCCACAAAGTCCACCTCATTTACCACCTCACATCCCTTTACCAGTTGTTATTGAACCTCTAATTGATATAATAATGAAGCATAGAGACCCATATGAGAATGAATGTCATTTATTATGCATTCCTAGATTTAAGCCTATAAATTTTGATGACATTGAAGGTTATCCTAATGAAGTCCTAAATAAAGTAAGGAAATGTCTTCCAAAGTTTCAAGGGAACAACATAGTGAGTGGTGATCAAAACTTGAGATATTTTCAAAATATCATTGAATATTTTGAGGTCAAGCATGAGTATGGGTGCATTAAGTTGTTTATGAATACCCTGGAAGAAGATGCACGGGTGGCTCAATTCACTTCCCCATAGATGCATTGATTCATGAAAAAAATGAACAATGTCTTTAGAATTTAGTATGGTGAAAGAGTTGATCCAAATTTCCTTTTAGATGAGTTTGAAAACATCAAGAAGAACCCCAATGAGTGTTCACAATAATTTGACACATAATTTAATAAAGATATGATTTAGTGGATCGAGAACATAGGGCCTAGTGATACAATGTGTTTGATAAAATATTGTGATGCCTTTGATAAGAAGGTTGTCTAATACTTGCGAGACAAGGCTCCCACTAACCTAAAGTTGGAATTCAATATGGCCATCCAAATTAAGCACAACATAAAGGTGGCAAATCCCATGAACAATTGGGTTAATGTGAAGTTGGTCAATCTTAAAAAAACATAGTCCACTAAGAATGTCAATATTGAGGAGATGTTTAAGACTCTGGCCTCCACTATCAAAGAGATGTCATAAAATCTTACCAGGGCTCAAAAGGGGGTCCCTCATGTGTCTACCAATCATGAGAGGGATTTAAATTTGAATCAAGCACAAAGGTGGCATGCTTTCATAATCGATATAATGATAGAGGGAAGAAGCATGCACATGATGAAAGAATAGATAAACATCAGAATAGAGGGGCTATGAAACAAATGCCTAATATGTTAATAAAATTTGAATGTGGTAGGTTATGACATTGATGTTTATTAGTGTGACAAGTTATTCCTATAAAAACCTAAAATTGGCCACTGATAACCTCTAATCAATCTTTTGGCCAATTTCCATCCAAAAATATACAATTTGGCCTAAAAACATTGAAACATGATAAATGATGTGAAATAGACATATTCAAGTGCCAATTTTGGCTAGAGTATCATTAAATGGGGTAATGCAATTTATGGGCTAGCTAACATTGATCAAATCATTCTGATTCAAAATGCCAAATTTGTACTTGGGTGCTCTAGATTGCTCTTTCCTATCAAACTTCTTGCATAAGATATGTGCCTTTGTTATTTGTTATTGTTAACATCCTAAATGGAAATATGGTTCCAATGCATCTGACATTACCTTCTAATTTCAATCTAGTCAAATTTTGGATGAATAACAAGACATCCAAAATTTTAATTAATCCTCAACCACACATCTTAATCTTAGGATGGATGGTTAAGGTTGATTCTAGACATTTACAAAAATCTATAAATAGGAAGCCTCACCACATCATTTCTAAGCTATTTTGGTGCAAAGTTATTAAGCACAAATATATTCAAAGTCTTAATAATTAGTGTTACCATGTCATATTGATTGCAAATTAGGCCAAGCCACAAGCCAAAGGTGCCAAGGAGAATACGAGATAGCCAAGCCTCCTTTGATGAAGACTTCATGAGCAAAAACTGAGCAAGTCACTACAAAAAGTATTTTTGAGCATCCAAGGGAGGTAAAAGAAAGTTTTATTTTGAATTTTAGTTGTATGTTTCATTCATGTTTTTTAACTAAGCTCTGCCTAGTGTCTAGGCCTAGAGATGTTATTCTAGTTAGTGTGTTTCTTTCATTTTGTTTTTGTTTAGAACTAACATGATACTAACCATCCTATCTTGAGTCAAATTCATAGATCACATAATGGTATGATCGGTGGGACTAGGTGCATATCACACCTGAAGAAGATCATTTTTTAGCTTTAAAATCTTCATTTGGACCTGTAAAAATCTTGCAAATTGATTTCCTAACTTTATTTTTCCATTTTTGTTTGCTATAGATTTACACAGTAATTGACGGCAGCTAGTA
The DNA here is from genome assembly GCA_037957365.1 of Torreya grandis. Lineage (NCBI taxonomy): Eukaryota > Viridiplantae > Streptophyta > Pinopsida > Cupressales > Taxaceae > Torreya > Torreya grandis. Next base: position 522,225 of record JARHVA010004578.1, on the reverse strand, counting down.
AGACTGACATTGGTTGTATAGCTTAACCAACATTATTTATAAAAGCCAACATCAATTATTTACCTATCGATGGTCACATTGGTATAACTGATGTCAATTAGATAACTGACATCGGTTAGTAAAAGTAAATGTCATCGGTTGTATATAACCACCATCGGTCACTGTGTTGTTCTTAAAACATAGACCTGATAGCTCTTTTTTTAAAGTTAATTATTTTAAAACAAAAATACCTTCAAGGCTAAAGGACATGCTAATATTTTTTCTATAGGACCAAGCTTGACATTTACTCAAAACATGTTTAGATCACCTTTTGCATGCTTAAAAATTAATTATGAACCTTATTTTGGTGTTTAACAAAGAAATTTAGATGTTTATGGTGAATGTTTTCAAAGTTACAACTAAGACCAAGGAGTTAAATGAACACCACCTCATTTTTTGAATTTGGGCTTAAAAATCAACTCACCTTTCAAATCCTTTTGTATTCACTTAGTTGTTTAAATTAGATTTTTGTTCGGAAAAAGAGGGGTGTTGCATGTATGCTCTTCCATTTATCCCATTTAGGGAACCTTTGGAATCAAAATCACCATTCATATTACAAAAATCTTAGTCTAAAGCCTAGAAATAATGTCATCTAAAGCACTCCCCAAAAACTCATCAAAGTTTGGGTGACCTTGAAAATGACCCTAAAGACTTTCTCTTAGTCTTTTATTTTTATGCAAACTTGTCTTGTGAGGGGGATGTTATTACCTCTTATGACTTCTTTAGGGAAGCTTTGACCTAAGGTTTCATCTCCTAACATTGACATCACTTACTCCTTTGAAGTTTCACAAATAACATATCTGCATTTGGATATCACACTACACTGAGTGAATAATAGGATATAGTGGTCGTAAAAAGGACTAGACCTTTTTACAACTAGCCAATACTATGGTCACCCAATTTTCATGCTTTTATTTTTCATTGTTTGATGTGAAGGTCATTTCTAATTGATTCCCTTAGAGGCATTCAAAACTTGCTAGTTTATTCAACCCCACATTGTTATAACCTTGCTATGATTTGGATGGTTATACTTAGTGTATTTTGGTCATTTTTACTTGGTACGTTTTGAGACAAAAAAATATTTGTTTGTTCATAAGCCATGTCAAAATAAATTTGTTTATACTATTGGGTGAATATTTTGTCGACAAGCTAACTGGTGAGCGAAATAGGTCTCTTCACCACAATATAAGAAGATTGGTCATCCAAAGTTGTAGGTTTACCACATCCAAAGGGAAAAAATCTCTCCTCTCATCAAGGGGAGGTTCCCTATAGGTATAAAGGTGTTATATACTATATATATATATATATATATATATATATATATATAAGTAGAAAGTAACAATCAGGGGTAGAATAAACCATCCATCTCTCTTTTTTTAGAGATGATGCTCACAGATCAAAGGAGAAACCCTGGGTGATTGGTGCAGGTAATTCTCTTCTTTCAAAAGTGACATTCAACCAAGAGTCAAATCCCTTCCTAGATAGTATAAATCCTGATGAAATGGTAGAAGGCACTTCTCTTCTTTTAGAAGTGATTGTTCTTGCAAACAATAGGAATCTTTCTGGTAACAAGTGACTGGTAATAGAGAATAGCGTAACTAGAAATCTAAGATGAAGCATAAAGTCTCCAACTTGACTGCCCAAGAGTGAGTTATGAAGAACAATGGGGGCACAAAGTCATCTCAAGGTCCTTTACATAAAAACATGAAATAAACACACACTAAAGATAACTATGACAGCACAAATTCTGAAAGTAGTTGGCTTCAGGACACCTTCCTTATCACTTCCACTAGATCTACTTATTAAATTACATAAACAATAATACATTCAGGAAATAGACATAAGAACAATCTCCTAAAATGATACAAGCTATAATAGCACAAAGTCTAAAAGTAACTTGCTTTCTGATGCAAACAAAGAAATATGATAAACAATCTAAGCTCAAAGTCTCAGTGATGCCTTTCAATTTGGGCAGAGTTTCACTTCTTGTAAAGGGAAGATCTCCTTTCAAATGATACAAGAGATTACATTATATAGAGGCCTAAGGGAAGCTTGGTACATTTTCCCATGGAGCGACCCATACTATGCAATTAATGCCTTGGATGCATTATTGGTTCTGTTAGGGAGGGCCATACTAGAGCAGGGTAGCTTCCTTAACTGTGGCATGTTGATTCATCTCCAATGTCTACTCCCTAGCGTAAATCACTCATTCCATCACCTACTATCCTTGTAACTATTTATTCCACCTTTACTCCAAAGGGGACAAACAAGCTACGCTTTTAATATTTGTAGGCCCTAAATACCTGCCTAGCGAATTGCTCCACCTACTGGGAATAACTTCCATTGAGATTTCCCTCTTTGTTTCTTCTTCCTTTGGCTCGAGCCTTAGGGTCTTTGAATGCATTTAGGTCCACGTTTTAAGCCTACAAAGATCAACAGACACTTCACTGCAGCAAATTTGATGTTCACTGGTCTTTCCTCTTTTGAAGGTTAACGACTAACCAGTCATCCTAATCTTGACATTTGTAGGCCTATCATTCTCCTTAGTAACTCCTTTGTGTCTTTCTCACTTGATATGGCTGCTTTCCACTGTGATGCAGGTGAGGACATGTGGCGGCATCTACAACTTTGAAATAAGCTTTGAAACTTGTTAGAGGTTGGAAGCGTAGATGCAGACACTTGGTAGCTTCTACTACACTGGGACAAGACACGTGGTGAGTTTTGCCACTTTGAAACTTGTTAGAGACTATGTCTTGGCTTGTGACACTTGGCAACTTTTGCTACACTTTGAGGATTGACCCTTTCTAAAGGGAACTTGCCCTTCGGGGTCTTGAACAGGGTCCATTTTTGAGTGTCGAGTGTCCCCCTACGAGGGTACCTACCCTTTAGAATCATCTGGGTGGCCTTCAGGCTCCAATTTCTTTGGAGGACTATTGTCCCTTTATTTCCTTTACACAAAATGTCTAAAGAAAATCCTTCCAAAAATTTGTCTGAAGGAAACCTTTCCTTGGCTCTGTGTCTCTGCATTTGAGAATGCTCTATCTTTGACATGCGGCATGTTCCACTGCTTTGAACAAGTGACACGTGGCATCTTCCACTGAAATAGGCAAGGACACATGGAAGCATCTGCCTAATTCATAGGAGCTCTTAGAAACTTTTGAGATTCTCACGAAAGAAGACATGTGGTGGCTTCCACTGAACTCCAAAAACACTCACAAAAATAGTTAGGGATCATTTCTAGTCTCACACAGATGATGACACTTGTCAGCGTCTATCGATTCTCACCAAGGACATGTGGCATCTTCTAATGCATCATATTGAAACCTTTCGCTATTGACACTTGGTGTTTTCCACTCTCAGGCTTTTATAACATCATAGAAATGTTTGGGGCTCATTTGGGTTTTCTCAGATGATGACACTTGTTGCATCCCATTTGTTTTAGTCACTCACCCAGGACCCACCATGGTCCTTTCTCAATACAATGAAATGAAAGGAAGGGACTGCGGATATTGACACTTGCAGGCTTACAACAAGCTTTAAAATGGACACGTGGTAGTATCCACCACTCTTAGAAACAAAGTATAATGTGTTTCAGTAGACGACACTTGGCAACTTCCACTCATCCTTTTCTTTTGTACACTCTATGGTTTTACCACCCATTGAACCATCTTCTTGCTACTTCTTTCCTTAATTGAGGCTGCCTTTGAACCAACAAACTTGTTGAACCTATGAGCGGTTCAAGGTTCAACGGTTCAATCAATTCATTCCTTTTATTTGGCCAAGTCCTTTTGATCCATTTTGAAACAAATGTGTTCAACCATTTGGAAATTGAACTCATTAAACTGATGAACCAAAATGGTTCAACATTCAATGGTTCAATCCTTTGAAACTCATTAAGTGCTAAGAGCCATGGAACCTTGAAATAATTAAACTTTGAACATGTGATAAATGAGCTTAGCTCTTGGTGATGATGTGGAACCTTTGAACCTATTAAACCCATTGAACCAAAATGGTTCAATGTTCAATGATTCAATCCTTATTTAGATACTTGTCGATGGACATTTTTGATCGAACAAAGGCATTGAACCAATCCTAAAAAATGACTAAGTATTGGAAACTAGTTCTTTTGATTAGACTCACCTGCAAAAGCCTTTGACCCTGTTAAACCTACTAATCCCTTTACTGAAAAAGCTTGAAAAATGAGGAATTTGAAAGCTCAGAACAAATTTTGAAAAGGGAAGAGAGAAATTTTGGTCTTTTGAACCAAAATAGTTCACATGTTGTCCCAAAAATGAGAAGTCATTTTTTGGGGATAATAGCTAGCTCTAGTTGGGGAATTACCTTCAGTTGGAAACTTGAAACACAATTGAGGGGTGTAGAAACTAGAATCTCCAGTGCCTTGAATTATGCCATTGGGCTATGGAGTCGTGCTACCCAATAAAAAAGCTCCAAAAAAACATGAAAATGAAAAGAACAAAATAGAAACAAAAGACTATACAAATATACATATGTACAGGGGAACTCATACGATACTTCAAGAGTTTAAGTGCTTCAGATGTTGCCCATTATGAGGCAGAGAAAAGAGAGTGCCATCTTGATACTTCAATAGGAAACTATTTTCACCATTGAGTTGATGAATAGTAAAAGGGCCCCTCCATAGGGAATCAAACTTTCCATGCATCCCATTTGGTTCTCTTCTCTTGTCCCACAACAGGACTTGATCTCTAAGCTGGAAATCATGGTTCTTTGCTTTCTAGTCGAAGAGCTTCTTCACCAGACCTTGATGGGTGGAAATTTGGTCTGCCACTGTAGTTCTCTACTCTTCTAGCTCAGTCAGGCACATGATAATCTTATCAAGGGTACTTTCATACATTTTATCTTCAATTGCCATAGCCAACTTTGATGCTAATAATTCAAGGGTGATTGGTATTTCAGCATTGAGTCCATAAAGAAGTTGGAAAGGAGACATACCAATTACCCTCTTTGGTGTAATTTTGTCTGCCCATAGAGCATCAACCAATTCTCTATGCCACGTCCTTTGGTTGTCATCCACCAACTTCTTGATGATAGTCACCAGGTTCTTATTACTTGATTCAACCTATCCATTCCCTTGTGGAAAGTAATCAGAAGAGTGGGAGAGCATAATCTCATAGTGGAAATAGAATTGAGTAATCTCTTGGGAAGTGAAACAAGATACATTTTTAGTGTCAATTTTGGTTGGGACCCCAAACCTGGATATGATGTTCTATTTGAGGAAATTGCATACTACTTCCGAAGTAGCATGTTTGGTTGGAACAACATCCACCCATTTGGTGAAGTAGTCTATTGTTGTTAGGACATAATCATGTCCATCACTTGAAAATGGGTTTACAAAACCAATAAAATCAATTCCCCATTGCTAGAATGGCTCCTCTATGACCACTGGATTGAGAGGTAGGGTAGCTAACTTGGGTCTTTCGACAAACTGCTGGCATAGTTCACACTCCCTAACCCACTTGTATGCATCTTGAAAGAGAGTTGGCTAGTAGTACCTAGCTCATAGGATCTTATGGGTAGTCACAGGAGCAAAAAAATGTCCTTCATGGGCTGAATTGTGGAAGGACTTTAGAAGTCAGCTTTGCTGCTCCTTATCCACACAGTGAAGGAACATTCCATCAAGGCTCCTCTTGCATAGGCCATTGTCCCAGAGGACAAAATTAGCATCTTTTATCTTGATGGTTCTCCTTTATTTATAGGATAGGTGTACAGGACACTCACCATAAGAAATAAAATGAGCAATACCTGAATACCACTCATCCATGGTAGAGACAAAGAGGACGTTGGTGTGTCTTCCACCTCTAATTCTTCATGCTCTGTTCCTCCTAGCTTGTTATCAGTAATTAGTTGGCATAGCCCCTTCCCATGCACCAAATTTTTTGGCTTGATAACTAGATCAAACTCCTAGATCTTAGCAACCCAATTACCTCTTTTCATCCCAAACTCTTATTGAGTCAGTATGGCTTCAACCGTGGTGTCAGGAACCAGGGTAGTAACTCATGAATTCAAGATGTAGTAGCGAAAATGACTTACTGCCTTCACCACTGTATAAGCATGCTTCTCCATGTTTGAATATTTTAGCTCATGAGCTTTGAGAGGATAGCTCATGAAGGAAATGGGAGATTCCACACTTTCTTCATTCTATTGAACCAAGATGGCTGAAAGTGTGTGTTTAGAAGCATAACTATACATGAGGAAATCCTTTATATAATTTGGACAAACTAGAAATGGGTTGTGGGCAATGGCAGTCTTGATATCCTCAAATGATAACTTGCCTTCTTCAGTCTAGCTGAAGGTGGCCTTTCCCTTCATCATGTTTACAATGTGCCTAGTCTTCTCAGCAAACTCAGGGATGAACCTCCATAAGAAATTCACCTTTTTAAAGAAAGAGTGAACAACAGTCTTACTTGTGGACAAGGAAAGTTTTTGGATAGACTTAAATTTGTTTAAGTCAATCTTTATGCCTCCTTTGGACATAATTTGTCTAAGAAGTTTCCCCTCTATTACTCTAAAAATTGACTTCTTGGGGTTTAAAGAAATGCCATTCTTGCGGTATTGTTCTAGCACTTGTTGCAAGTGGCTCACATGATATAGGCGATGCTTTGAAAAGATAATCAAGTCATCAAGATAAACTATGATGAACTTACCCATCTCATCCTTGAAGGTAAGGTCCATTGCACTTTGGAAGGTAGCGCCAGCATTTATCAAGCCAAAAGGCATTCTTCTATATGCAAGCGTGCCTCAGGGTATGGTGAAAGTACTCTTATGCTAGTCTGCTTCACCAACTTCAACCTAATTATATCCTAAGAAGCCATCTAGCATTGATAACATCTTTGAACTTGTCACTGTTTGAAGCACTTGATCCATGATTGGCAAAGGATAGTTATCCTTCAAGGATGACTGATTCAAATTTCTAAAATCCACACAGAGGTGAATTTCACCATTCTTCTTCCTTACAGGCACTATATTGGCATTCCACATGGAATGATGGATTGGGAAGATTATCTTTGCTTTTAGCATCTTTTTTATCTCAGATAAAATAGTACCTAATATTTTCATATTATAATGCCTGGAATTTTGCCTATAAGGTGTTGAGTTAGCCTTGAGAGGAATGTCATGCATAATTTCATCAAGATAGAATGACTTCAGTTCATCATACGAGTAAGTTAAGACATCCCTATATTGATTGAAAAAAGTGGTGAACTTGAACCTCTCCTTAGGAGTACAACATTTCCCAATGTTCACCATCTTGGGGTCTTCCATGGTTCCCAGATTTACTTGATCAATATTCTAAGAGGGGCTTGAATCCATTTATTGTTGTTTGATGAATCTATCATGCATATCAAATAGCTTCTCGAGGGAAACTAGGTCTTTGAGAATCTTATTCCCTTTAAGTTATAAGAAATTGTCACATGTGCTTGAAGTTGATTCAGGGGTCGGTTTAGGCTTTTGAGGTTCACTGCCTTCAAAATATAGTTGTTCAAAGCTGACCCTTTGCTCCAAGAAGGCAATGATTTGATTGTCATGGTTAAACACTTGTCAGTGACTGGCATTATCAAGCACACTTGGCTAAAAGACAAGCTTAATGGTGTACCTATCTCCTTTGAAGTCTAGGTGGGGGACCAAGAGAGTAGCTGAAATAGCTAGTACATCAGCCTGGTCATTGAATTCTCTAAGAACTATAGAGATGCTAAAAGCATCAAAGTTTTCAATTTGGTCCCAGACTAGATTATGGTAGTGGTATAATCTTTCATTCTTGGTTTGATACCAATTCCTCACCTGATGAACCACCAATTCAGCATCTCCTTTAGCATGAAGGAGTTTGATGCCTTTGTTCCTAGCAGCTTTCAATCCAAGCAACAGATTCATACTCAGCAGTGTTATTAGTGTTGATGAACTACAACTTGTAGGATGAAGGAAAAATATCTCCTTGAGAAGATATCAACACAAATCCTACTCCTAAACTAGTGGAGGAGCAATTGCCATCAAATTCAAGAATCCACACCTCATTTGATACTAATTTTTCTTTGGATTCCTCTTCATTTAGAGAGGGAGATACTTCCACATCGGTGTTGCACTCCACCAATTCTCTTGTTGTTTCAGCTAAATGCATTTCCAGTTTGTCACCTGTAAGAGGTTCATCAGATGCCTCATGAACTTTGTCCATGGATAGAAAGTAGATACCCATGCTCGAAGACTCAAACAAAATTTGAGCTTCAGGTGTTGAGGTCTGGGTAACCATATATTTTGCTTCCTTCTCAGGGAGCAACCTCTCCATAACCCCATTTACTGGGATCCTTGCCTTTAATAAATCCATGTTAAATTCACCACCAACATCTCTATAGAAATTCTAACCAAGAAGGATGCAATATGATGTTGGGACGTCTAATACCAAGACAGTCATCTTGATTCTTTTGTCTGAGAATGCTGTAAATGCAAATTAGGAATCTTTAATTTTTCCTAATAGAGGTACTTTCTTGTTCTCCATGGAGAAGCATCTACCAAATGTCTTGGTCAGTGTGAGGTTAAGGGATTCAGCTACTTTAGCAGGCATGACATTTTCTAAAGCTTCAGAATCAATGATGCAATTGTTCAACTGACGTTTATTTATTAGCAATGAGACATAGAAAGGTTCAGTCCTCCTAGGAGCAACAGGACGGGTAATGACAAGATTGTTCCTAGTGGGTGCATTCTTTGGTGTATCATGTGTCACTTTGAGAATTTCTTGTTCAATAGAGACGTTTTAGTTTTTAACACAGTGAACCAATTTATCTAATTGCTTAGGATGGGACTACAAAAATTCAAATTTAGACATTCGAATCTTGGTTTTTTTTATATGGTCAATGATATCAAATGTTGGAAATGAATTAGGTACAGAGGATGGGAGTTCATCCTTTTGAGTTTTGGGATGGGAGAACTGGATTACAAATTAGAAGTTGAAGGTGCAAAAATGTTTGGGGTACTTACCTTTCTAGCAGTCACTAGGTCCTTTGGTTGAAAGGGCAGAGTGGTCCCACATTTAGCAATTGAAACTATTGGTTGAGGTTGCACCTCTATCTTCTATTTATCAACTTGTTGAGCTAATTGACTCTTAGACTGGGTGAATATAGCATATGATCCCTCAGCTACATTTCCTTCCCTTCTGGGTTCATCTTGATAATTCAAGAAACCAATCTGGGAGTCACCAGCTAATTCCTCTTCTTCCTCAGTGAAGAGATTAGCATCATCTTCAAGATTCAACTTAGGCTGGCATGAGAAAACTAATTCAACTTCAAGATATCCAACTACGGAGTTAGTTATAGGTGCTTCAATGGCAAGGTTATTCCTCTGAGGGGGAGGAAGATGGTTGGTTTGCACTTAGTTCCTGGTAGCATGGCCTTGGAAGGACTGATTAGGGAACGTCCTCCTTGGTACATCTCTATATGAAGGAACAGATGACATCCCTTATGAAATTTGTTTTTTGACAGTGAGCAATTCATTTGCTAGCTTCTACACCATAGGATCAGTGGTGGTTGAAGGGGAGTATTCAGAGAAAGAAGAATATTTACCTCTGTTTAGATCTCTCCTTATATTTCCTACTAAGATAAGGTCATATTCAACTTAAGTAGCTAGATCTTGAGCAACCTTGAGGTCTATGTGGCCAGCTCTTCTTAGTATAAAACTCACTTTAGGTAGTTGTGAGTTTATGAAGAAGCATTTGAGGTTTTTAAGGGTCGATCAAGCAATAGCAGGAATTCAGTTCCTCAACTTATCAAACTTTGCTATGAAATCTCTCATAGGCTCATGGGGCTCCTTCATTTGTGTGAGTTGGGCTAACAAGGCATGTGCATCTTCTGTAGGCTTGAATTTGGCTTTGAATTTGGCTTTGAGTGTGTTCCGATCACTTACTAATCTAGCTTACAGATGGTAGAACCAGTCTACAATAGTACCTTACAACATTTTCATGAAAATCTTAACTGCCATGTCCTCAAATTCCACACCTATCACACCACAGGCTATGCTAAAGGCTTCAACATGTTCATTAGGATGAACTTTTCCATTCCCAAAGAATTTGGGGAAATTTTTTCTTGAGTTTCATGGAAGTTCATGCAGGGGTGGAGTCAAATTTAGTGGGCCAAAATATTTACCTTAAGGGCCTCAAACTGCAATGATGGGATTACTGAAAGCAGAGATAACAAATTTGGGTGGAATTTGGATAGGCAAGGCTCTGCTAACAGTAGGAAAAGTAGCTCTACCTTGTGTTAGTGTCTTGGTACAGGTAAGAGGGACACTCCTAGATTGTTGAACTTGAAGTTGGGTAGAAAGCAAGTCAAAATCTCTTTGCTGTGCCAACTCAAAGACAGGGTCAAAAACACCTTGAGCTCTCTGGCTTTATGGTATAGCGTGGAGTTTCTAGATTGTGAAACAAAATTGGAAAGGACTGGTCTTACTTCAATTTGAAGCTTTAGGCTTCAAACTACTTGTCCTTCCCCAGTGAAGTCACCAAAAACTTTTGGATGAATATTTTTTCGACCAGCTAACTGGTGAGCAAAATAGGTCTCTTCAACACAACATAGGAAGATTAGTCATCCAAAGTTGCAAGTTTCCCACATCCAAAGGGGAAAAATCTCTCCTCTCATCAAGGGGAGGTTCCTTATAGATATAAAGGTGCTATATATATTATATATAAGCAGAAAGTAACACTCAAGGGTAGAATAAACCATCCATCTCTTTTTCTTCAGAGTTGATGCTCACATATCAAAGGAGAAATCCTAGGTGATTGGTGAAGGCAATTCCCTTCTTTCAAAAGTGACATTCAACCAAGAGCCAGATCTCTTTCGGAATGGTAGAAATCTTGATGAAATGGTAGAAGGCACCTTCCTTCTTCCAGAAGTGCTTTTTCTTGCAAACAACAAGAATATTTTTGGTAACAAGTGACTAGTAACAAAGTACAGAGTAACCAACAATCTAAGATGAAGCACAAAGTCTCCACCTTAACTACCCAAGAGTGAGGTACGAAGAAAAATGGGGGCACAAAGTCATCCCAAGGTCCTTTACATAGAAACATGAAATAAACACACACTAAAGACAACTATGATAGCACAAAGTCTAAAAGTAGTTGGCTTCATGACACCTTCCTTATCACTTCCACTAGCTCTGTTTGTTAAATTGCATAAACAAGAAAACATTCAGGAAATAGACATAAGAACAATCTCCTAGAATGATATAAGCTATAATAACATAAAGTCTGAAAGTAACTTGCTTTCTAATTCAAATAAAAAAATATGATAAACAATCTGAGCTCCAAGTCTTAGTGATGCCTTTCAATTTGGGTAGAGTTTCACTTTTGGTAAAGGGAAGATCTCCTTTCAAATGATACAAGAGATTACATTATATAGAGTCCTAAGGGAAGCTTGGCACTTTGTCCCATGGAGTGATCCATATTGTGCAATTAATGCCTTGGATGCATTTTTGGTTCTATCAGGGAGGGCCATGCTGGAGCATGGTGGCTGCCTTAACTATGGTGTGTTGATTCATCTCCAGTGTCTACTCCCTAGCCTAAATCACTCATTCCATCACTTGTTATCTGCAAAACTTTCTATTCCACCTTTACTCTAAAGGGGATAAACGGGCTATAGTTTCAATGTTTACAGGCCCCAAATACCTACTTGGCAAACTGCTCCACCTACTGGGAAAAACTTCCATTGAGATTTCCCTCTTTGTTTCTTCTTCCTTTGGCCTAGGCCTTAGAGTCTGTGAATGCATTTAGGTCCATTTTTTAAGCCTAAAAAGATCAATAGACACTTCACTGTAGCAAATTTGATGTTCACATGTCTTTCCTCTTTTGAAGGTTAACGGCTAACCAGTCATCCTTAATTTGATGTTTGAAAACCTATCATTCTCCTTAGCAACTCCTTTGTATCTTTCTCACTTTCTATGGTTGCTTTCCACTGTGATGTAGGTGAGGACATGTGGAGGCATCCATAGCTTTGAAATAAGCTTATTGGAATAAGATTTAAAACTTGTTAGAGGCTGGAAGCATGGATTCAGACTCTTGGCAGATTTTGCTACACTGTGACGAGACACGTGGCAAGTTTTGTCACTTTGAAACTTGTTAGAGACTATGTCTCAGCTTGAGACACTTGGTAGCTTCCATTACACTTTTAGGCTTGACCCTTCCCGAAGGGAACTTTCCCTTCAGGGTCTTGAAGAGGGTCTATTTCTAAGTGTCAAGTGTCCCCTTGCGAGGGTATCTACCCTTCAAGATCATCCAGGTGGCCTTAGGGCTTTAATTTCTTTGGAGGACTATCCTCCCTATATTTCCTTCAGACAAAATGTCTAAAGAAAATCCTTCAGACAATTTGTCTGAAGGAAACCTTTCCTTGGCTCTGTGTCTCTGCATTTGAGAATGCTCCATCTTTAACACGTGCCATGTTCCACTACTTCGAACAAGTGACACATGGCATCTTCTACTAGAACAAGCAAGGACATGTGGAAACATCTACCTAATTCATAGGAGCTCTTAGAAAATTTTGAGATTCTCACAGAAGAAGACACATGGTGGCTTCTACCAAACTCTAAAAACACTCACAAAAATAGTCAAGGCTCATTTCTAGTCTCACAGGGATGATGGCACTTGTCAGCATCCACTAATTCTCACCATGGACACATGGCATCTTCCACTGTATCATATTGAAACCTTCCACTGTTAAAACTTGGCACTTTCCACTCTCAGGATTTTGTAACATCATAGAAACACTTGGGGCTCATTTTAGTTTTCTCAAACAATGACACTTGTTGCAACCTTTTTATTTTAGTTACTCACCCAAGACCCACCACATTCCTTGCTCGATATAGTAAAATAAAAGGAAGGGACTATAGATATTGACACTTGGAGGCTTCTGACAAGCTTTAAAAGGGACACATGGTAGTATCCACTACTCTTAAAAAGAAAGTATAATGTGTCTTGGTAGATGACACTTGGCAGCTTCTACTCATCCTTTTATTTTATGCGCTCCTTGGTTGAACCACCCATTGAACCATCTACTTGATGCTTGTTTCCTTGATTGAGGCTACCTTTGAACCAACGAACTCATTGAACCTATTAAGTGGTTCAAGGTTGAATAGTTGAATCGGTTCATTCCTTTTATTTGGCCAAGTCCTTTTGATCCTTTTTGAAACAAATGTGTTGAATCATTTGGACTTGAACCTGTTGAACTGATGAACCAAAAGAAGAGACCTATTTTGCTCACCAGTTACCTAGTTGACAAAATATTCACCCAACAGTTTAGGAAGATTGGTCATCCAAAGTTGCAGGTTTACCACATCCAAAGGGGACAAATCTCTCCTCTCATCAAGGGGAGGTTTCCTAAAGGTATAAAATCACTATATACTATATATATAAGTAGAAAGTAACACTCAGGGGTAGAATAAACCATCCATCTCTCTTTTTTTAGAGATGATGCTCATAGATCAAAGGAAAAATCCTAGGTGATTGGTGAAGGTACTTCTCTTCTTTCAAAAGTGACATTCAACCAAGAGCCAGATCCCTTCCTAAATAATAGAAATTCTAATGAAATGGTAGAAGGCACTTCTCTTCTTTTAGAAGTGCCTGTTCTTACAAACAAAAAGAATCTTTCTAGTAACAAGTGACTAGTAACAGAGTACAGAGTAACCAGCAATCTAAGATGAATCACAACGTCTCCACCTTGACTACCCAAGAGTGAGGTATGAAGAACAATGGGGTCACAAAGTCATCCCAAGGTCCTTTACATAGAAACATGAAATAAACACACACTAAAGACAACTATGACAACACAAAGTCTGAAAGTAGTTGGCTTCATGACACCTTCCTTATCACTTCCACTAGCTATGCTTGTTAAATTGCATAAACAAGAATACATTCAGGAAATAGACATAAGAACAATCTCCTAGAATGATATAAGCTATATCAACATAAAGTCTGAAAGTAACTTGCTTTCTGATTCAAACAAAGAAATATGATAAACAATCTAAGCTCCAAGTCTTAGTGATCCCTGTTAGGATCCTACTCCTTAAAAGTACACTTCATTACCTTTGTATAAGCAACTAAACATGGAATTAAACCATAAATAATATGTAACTAGAATTCAAAAACAACACAAAATATGAGAAACAATACGATCTGTATTAACACTTTTCCAGAAAGAAATACAATGAAGAAATCACACTCTTCCCACACCTCTTAGGTGTCCAGTAATTCTCCCTCAAGAGTTCTTTCTCTCTCAATCAATTACAATCACAACTCAAACATAGATTTTTTCCCTACACCAGTTAGTGACAATCAACCCAATGGTTGTTGTTGCCTGCTACCAGTCCACCAAGTACTCTAAGTACTCCAAGTAGATCTCCTTGATCTTGCACCCCTGTAGATCTAACTGATCTTACTTACCATGTAGATCTCCCTAATCTTGCTACCTGCAGATCAATTGATCTTAGACTCGAAAGGATCTCTTCCTTGTCCTTAGTCCTTGATTACAATACAGTCCCATGGGTCTCTTAAATAGATCCCAAACCAAACAATAATTAGACTTCCCAATTAAAATAATTAGAAACATAGACTCAAGACTAAAATTAGTCTTTACATGCAAACTGACTATCCATCTAAAATTAGACTAGTTCTGGAACACACAGATGACCGACATTGGTCTCTGTCTATCTGGAGATGACCGACGTCGGTTCCTATCTGACTGATGCCGACTGACCCCTAACTGATGCTGGTTACTTTGTACACTAGATATGATCGATGTCGGTTACTGTAACACTCAACAACCTCCACATTTGCATAACAATGAAGCTTTTAGCTCCACAACCTAACAATCTCCCACTTGGAGATAAATAGCTACACATGTACTTGTACCTATACCTGTACATCCTCTAATTTTGTTTATGGCTTGTATCCCATCTTCAAGTTTAATCTTAAAGACCAACAAAAGTTGAATGAAGATTCAACTTCTCCTTTGTTCTTGGCTTTGTTAACATATCTGTAGGGTTCTTATCCATATGGATCCATTCCAACTTCAACTCACCATCCTCCAATACCTATTTAATGAAGTGGTACCTAAGCTATAAATATATAGTTCTTTAATGAAAGGTTGAATCCTTTGCCAAATGAATTGCTCTTTGACTATCACTATATAATTTGCAACTCTCTTGCTCCTTTCCCAACTCTTCCATGAACCAAGTCATCTATATCATTTCCTTGCTAGCCTCTATCACTACAACAACCTTTTGCAACTCTGAAATCTAGCTAACTATCGTTCCACCAACAGTGAACACATATCCTATGGTGCTTCTCCTACCATCTAATTCACCTGCCATATCTAAATCTATATACCCATGTAGAGAAGTGCTTGACCTTGCATAGCATAAATACCTACTACTGGTCCCTCTTGGATATCTGAAAATCCACTGAACTACTTTCCAGTGCTTTTTTATTGGATTGGCCATAAATTTGGTAACAACTCCCACTACTTGGGCAATATCAGGTCTAGTACTCATGTACTCAACCTCATCATGTGATTTAGGACACTGTTCATAGCTTAGCTTGAACTGTCTAACCATAGGTGTGCTTACTAGTTTTGCATCCTACAAATTGAACCTCTCCACTACCTTATTCACATAATCCTCTGGAGACAAAATCAACCTGTGATTTTCCCTGTCTCTAGAAATACTCATGCCAAGGATTTCTACTCCTGAATCCTTCCTGGCACATGTCTGAGCTACTTTTACCTTTAGCTCAGCAAATCCCTACATGTGTGACCCTGCAACAAGCATATACACTACATATAGTAACATGATAATGTAGTGACCATTATCCAACCTGGTAAAATAAACACAATGGTCACATTGACATTGACTAAATCCATGCTTTGCCATAAACCTGTCAAATCTATACCACTATCTTGGAGCATGCTTAAGACCATATAACCTGGGCTTCTATCTAACTTGTCCATTATCTCCATTCTTTAACCTATAAATCCATTCATCTTTCAGTGCTTTCTTTCTGGCTGGCAACTCTACCAAATCCCACATTTGGTTTTCTTTCAAGGAATTAATTTCCTCATTCATGCCATGCTCCCACTGTTTCCTGGATTCTACTTGCATTGCCTCTTCAAAACTTCCTAGTTTTCCACCATCAGTGAGCAAGAAGTAGTATAAATAAGGGGAATAATTAATTTTAGGGTTACTTACCCTTTCAAACCTCCTCATGGGTGTTTGAGACTCTTTGATAGCTTGCTATCTGCCTAAATTTCATTCTAACAGTGGCCGATCTTGGTCATCTCTCAGTCTACACCTGACTGATGTCGATTCCATATGATCAACCTGACCAACATTGGTTCTTACCTGATCAACATCAGTTTCCACTTGATCGCTGATGTCAGTTCCTTGATTGACATCTATGTCCACCTGCTTGACATCACCAACTTTGGTCTCCACCAGATCGACGTCGGTTCCTGCCTGATTGCTGAAGTCAGTTTCTTGACCGACATCAGTCTCTATATTTTCCTGTGAGTGGTGATTTTTACCCACGAGCTCATTTTGGATCATAACCTTGTCCAAATCAACATTACCCTACTCAAAATTATTTAGCCTCTTGAGCTAATCACTGTGCATCACCTTCTCCTTGAAAACCAAAGATTTCTAGTTCTTCAATGTGTCAAAAACATCAAATTTCCCCTTTATGCAATAAACCCAATCCTTTCTTGTAGCATCAGAAACATAATACTATGATCCTCTAATAAAAGCTCCCCGAGCTGGTCCCCACATACCTGCATGAACAAGCTCCAACCTGTGCTTCTTCTTTGTTGACCCAGTTGTGAGAAACCTCACTTTCACCTGTTTCCCAAACATACAATGCTTACATAAATCTCGATCTATGCTTTTCAAATTTGAACTCTTACCTTTTAACTTAATAACATCCATTCCCTTCTCACTCATGTGACCAAGCCTATAGAGCCACATCTTTGCATCTACATCTGAAGTAGATAAATCAGAAGGAGAATCAATAATACAAGTAGATAGATAAAGTGTACCTACTTTCTTACCTCTTGCTAATACAAGTGCACCCTTGGAAACTTTACAAGATTCCACTGTGAGAGTTACTGTACAACCCTCATCACCCAACTTTCCTATAGAAATTAGACTCTTCTTCAGGATGGGAACATGCATGACATTCTTCAACACCCATATGTTTCCAGTCTACAATATCAGCTAGACTTTCCCTTTGCCAACAATTTGACAAGGCTTACCATCCCCTAAATAAAATTTTCCAAAGTCTCCATGGACATAATCATGAAAAAATTCTCTATTTGGGGTTACATGGAAAGAGGCACCAAAATCTAAAACCCAAGATTCTACTTTATCCAAGGAAAATATAAGAGCATCCTGTGCAACAATACCTACATCATTTGCTTCTTTATTTCTTTCATGCTGATCTTCTACCAACCAACAATCTTTCTTTACATGCCCTTTCTTTCTACAATTTCAAGAGGTTATACTACCGTACCTGGATTTGGATCTACTACCTATCTTTGACCTTGATTTCCCTTGCTTGACCTTCTCTCTTTGCTTTCCCCTACTTTCAACACTTAAAGCATTACCTACTGATTCCCTTGGGCTTTTCTTGCAAATTTATTCATTCAAGATTACACTAACAACATCATCAACTTTTAAGATATTTGAAGCAGATGCAATATTACTTACTGCCATTACCAAGCTATCCCAACTTTTAGGTAAAGAGCATAAGATTAAGAGAGCCTTAATTTCATCGTCAAAAACTATTTTGATTGAATTTAACTAGTTTACCAAACCATGAAAATCACTAAGATGACTATATACCGATCCACCTTCCAGCATTAGCAAATTAAATAATTGCTTCATAAGAAATACCTTATTCAAAGCTGAGGGTTTTTCATATAAATTTGCCAAAGATTCCATTAACTCTACCATTGTCCTTGCCTGAGATAAGTTGGAAACCACAGAAGCTATCAAGGTTAGCCTTATAGCTCCTAGAGCCTTTCTGTCAAGAACCTTCCATTCTTCATCTTGCATACATGTGGGATTGCTTACAACACCACCCAACGATAAGTACAGATCTTTTTGATATAGATAATCCTCTATCTACATCCTCCATAATTGATAATTCTTGCCATTTAATTTCTCCATTCTTAGCATACTTTCCTCTGCCATTGCTATACTCCCACTCAAATAGCAACCCCTGTGAGTGACCTATAATCAATAAACACTTAACACACTCTAAAACCAAGGTGTTAGTGAACCAAGCTCTGATACTAGGCTCTGATGAACCTATAGCTCTGATACCAACTGTCAGGATCCTACTCCTTAAGAGTACACTTCATTACCTTTGTATAAGTAACTAAACACAGAATTAAACCAGAAGTAATATGTAACTAGAATTCAGAAACAACACAGAATATGAGAAAAAATACAATCTATATTAACACTCTTCCCACACCTCTTGGGTGTCCAATAATTTTCCCTCAAGAGTTCTTTCTCTCTCAATCAATTACAATCACAACTCAAACAGAGAGTTGTTCCCTCCACTAGTTAGTGACAATCAACCCAATGGTTGTTGTTGCATGCTACCAGTCCACCAAGTACTCTAAGTACTCCAAGTAGATCTCCTTGATCTTGCACACCTGTAGATCTAATTGATCTTACTTACCATGTAGATCTCCCTGATCTTGCTACCTGCAGATCAACTGATCTTACACTCAGAAGGATCTCTTCCTTGTCCTTAGTCCTTGATTACAATACAACCCGATGGGTCTCTTAAATAGATCCCAAACCAAACAATAATTAGACTTCCCAATTATAATAATTAGAAACATATACTCAAGACTAAAATTATTCTTTACATGCAAACTGACCATCTGTCTAAAATTAGACTAGTTTTGAAATGCATAGATGACCGACATCGGTCTCTATCTGTCTGGAGATGATCGACGTCGGTTCTTGTCTGATCGATGCCGGCTGACCCCTAACCAATGTCGATTGCTCTATACACTAGATATGACTGACGTCAGTTGGCTTGACTAATGTTAGTTACTGTAACACTCAACAACCTCCACATTTGCATAACAGTAAAGCTTTTAACTCCACAACCTAACAATGCCTTTCAATTTGGGCAGAGTTTCACTTCTGGTAAAGGGAATATCTCCTTTCAAATGATACAAGAGATTACATTATATAGAGGCCTAAGGGAAGCTTGGCACTTTGTCCCATGGAGTGACCCATACTGCACAATTAATCCCTTAGATGCATTTTTAGTTCTATCAAGGAGGGCCATGCTAGAGCAGGGTGGCTACCTTAACTGTGGTGTGTTGATTCATCTCCAGTGTCTACTCCCTAGCCTAAATCACTCATTCCATCACCTGTTATTTGCACAACTTTCTATTCCACCTTTACTCTAAAGGGGACAAATGGGCTGCACTTTCAATGTTTGCAGGCCCCAAATACCTACTTGGCAAACTGCTCCACCCATTGGGAATAACTTATGTTGAGATTCCCCTCTTTGTTTCTTCTTCATTTGGCCTGGGCCTTAGTTTCTTTGAATACATTCAGGTCCGTGTTTTAAGCCTACAGAGATCAACAAACACTTCATTGTAGCAAATTTGACATTCACAGGTCTTTCCTCTTTTAAAGGTTAATGGCTACCCAGTCATTCTAAATTTGATGTTTACAAGCTTGTCATTCTCCTTAGCAACTCCTTTGTGTCTTTCTCACTTGCTATGGTTGCCTTCCACTGTGATGTAGGTGAGGACAAGTGGTGGCATCCACAGCTTTTAAATAAGCTTATTGGAATAAGATTTGAAACTTGTTAAAGGTTGGAAGCATGGATGCAGACACTTGGAAACTTTTGCTACACTGTGACAAGACACGTGGCAAGTCTTGTCACTTTGAAACTTGTTAGATACTATGTCTTAGCTTGTGACACTTGGCAGCTTCCACTACACTTTGAAGCTTGACCCTTCCCAAAGGGAACTTGCCCTTTGGGGTCTTGAAGAAGGTCTATTTCTAAGTTTCAAGTGTCCCCGTGCGAGGGTACCTACCCTTCAGGATCATTTGAGTGGCCTTCAGGCTTCAATTTCTTTGCAAGACAATCCTCCCTATATTTCTTTTAGACAAAATGTTTGAACAAAATCCTTCAGACAATTTGTTTGAAGGAAACCTTTCCTTGGCTCTATGTCTCTACATTTGAGAATGCTCCATCTTTGACATGTTGCATGTTCCACTACTTCAAACAAGTGACACATGGCATCTTCTACCAGAACAAGCAAGGACACATGGAAGCATCTGCCTAATTCATAGGAGCTCTTAGAAAATTTTGAGATTCTCACAGAAGAAGACACGTGGCTTCTATCGAACTTTAGAAACACTCACAAAAATAGTCAGGGATCATTTCTAGTCTCACAGGGATGATGACACTTGTCAGCTTCCACCAATTCTCACCATGGACATGTGGCATCTTCCACGATATCATATTAAAACCTTGCATTGTTGACACTTGGCACTTTCTGCTCTCAAGATTTTGTGACATCATAGAAACGCTTGGGGCTCATTTGGGTTTTCTCAGACAATGATACTTGTTGCAACCTATTTGTTTTAGTCACTCACCCAAGACCCACCACATTCCTTGCTCAATATAGTAAAATGAAAGGAAGGGACTATAGATATTGACACTTGGAGGCTTCTGACAAGCTTTAAAAGGGACACGTGGTAGTATCCACCGCTCTTAAAAACAAAGTATAATGTATCACAATAGATGACACTTGGCAGCTTCTGCTCATCCTTTTCTTTTACATGCTCCTTGGTTGAACCACCCATTGAACCATCTACTTGATGCTTCTTTCCTTGATAGAGGCCACCTTTCAGCTAATGAACTCATTAAACCTATGAAGTGGTTCAAGGTTCAATGGTTCAATCGGTTCATTCCTTTTATTTGGCCAAGACCTTTTGATCCTTTTTGAAACAAACGTGTTGAATCATTTGGATGTTGAACCCATTGAACTGATGAACCAAAAGAAGAGACCTATTTTGCTCACCAGTTAGCTGGTCGACAAAATATTCACCCAATAATTTAGGAAGATTGGTCATCCAAAGTTGCAAGTTTACCACATTCAAAGGGGAAAAATATCTCCTCTCATCAAGGGGAGGTTCCATATAGGTATAAAGGTGCTCTATACTATATATATAAGTAGAAAGTAACACTTAGGGGTAGAATAAACCATCCATCTCTCTTTTTTTAGAGATGATGCTCACAGATCAAAGGAGAAATCTTGGGTGATTGGTGAAGGTTCTTCTCTTCTTTAAAAAGTGACATTCAACCAAGAGCCAGATCCCTTCCTAGATAGTAGAAATTCTGATGAAATTGTAGAAGGCAATTCTCTTCTTTTAGAAGTGCTTATTCTTGCAAACAACAGGAATCTTTTTGGTAACAAGTGACTAGTAACAGAGTACAGAGTAACTAGCAATCTAAGACGAAACACAAAGTCTCCACCTTGACTACCCAAGAGTGAGGTATGAAGAACAATGGGGGTGCAAAGTTGTCCCAAGGTCCTTTACACAGAAACAAGAAATAAACACACACTAAAGGCAACTATGACAGCACAAAGTCTAAAAGTAGTTGGCTTCAAGACATCTTCCTTATCACTTTCACTAGCTTTGCTTGTTAAATTGCATAAACAAGAATACATTCAGGAAATAGACATAAGAAAAATCTCTTAGAATTATACAAGCTATAAAAGCAAAAAGTCTAAAAGTAACTTGCTTTCTGATTCAAACAAAGAAATATGATAAACAATCTGAGCTCAAAGTCTCAGTGATGCCTTTCAATTTGGGTAGAGTTTCAATTTTGGTAAAGGAAAGATCTCCTTTAAAATGATACAAGAGATTATATTATATAGAGGCCTAATGGAAGCTTCACACTTTTTCCCATGGAGTGACCCATACTACGTAATTAATGCCTTGGATGTATTCTTGGTTATGTCAAGGAGGACCATGCTGGAGTAGGGTGGTTACTTTAATGGTGGCATGTTGATTCATCTATAGTGTCTACTCCCTAGCCTAAATCACTCATTCCATCACCTGCTATCTGCCCAATTCTCTATTCCACCTTTACTCCAAAGGGGACAAACAGGCTGTGCTTCCAATGTTTGCAGGCCCCAAATACCTACCTGGCAAACTGCTCCTCCTACTAGGAATAACTTTTGCTGATATTTTCCTCTTTGTTTCTTTTTCCTTTGGCCCAGGCCTTAGGGTCTTTGAATGCATTTGGGTCCACATTTTAAGCCTACAAAGATCAACAGACACTTCACTGTAGCAAATTTGACGTTCATAGGTCTTTCCTCTTTTGAAGGTTGACGGCTAACTAGTCATCCTAAATTTGACATTTACCTACTTGCCATTCTCCTTAGCAATTCCTTTTTGTGTCTTTCTCACTTGTTATGGCTACTTTATGTTGTGACGTAGGTGAGGACATGTGGCAACATCCGCAATTTGAAATAAGCTTATTGGAATAAACTTTTAAACTTGTTAGAGGCTGTAAGCGTGGATGCAGACACTTGGCAGCTTTTGTTGGACTAGGATGGGACATGTGGTGAGTTTTGCTACTATGAAACTTGTTAGAGACTGTGTCTCAGCTTATGACACTTGGCAGGTTCCACTGCACTTTGAGGCTTGACCCTTCCTGAAGGGAACTTGCCCTTCGGGGTCTTGAACAAGGTCCATTTTTGAGTGTCGAGTGTCGAGCGCTTCAATTTATTTGAAGGACTCTCGTCCCTTTATTTCCTTTAGACAAAATGTCCAAAGAAAATCCTTCAAACAATTTGTCTAAGGGAAACCTTTCCTTGGCTTTGTCTCTGCATTTGAGAATGCTCTGTCTTTGACACGTGGCATGTTCTGCTACTTTAAACAAGTGACATGTGGCATATTCCATCAGAATAGGCAAGGACACATGGAAGCATCTGCCTAATTCATAGGATCTCTTAGAAACTTTTGAGATTCTCACAAAAGAAGACACATGGCAGCTTCCGCTGAACTCTAAAAACACTCACAAAAATAGTCGGGGCTCATTTTTGGTCTCATGCAGATGATGAAACTTATCTTCTTCCACTGATTCTCACCAGGGACATGTGGCATATTTTGCTACATCATATTGAAACCTTCCATTTTTGACACTTGGCACTTTCTGCTCTTGATCCTTTGTAACATCATAAAAATGCTTGGGGCTCATTTGGGTTTTCTCTGACACTGACACTTGTTGCATCCCATTTATTTTAGTCACTCACCTAAGACCCACCATAGTCCTTGCTCAATACAGTGAAATGAAAGGAAGGGACTACAGATATTGACACTTGGAGGCTTCTGACAAGCTTTAAAAGGGACACATGGTAGTATCTGCCACTCTTAGAAACAAAGTATAGTGTGTCTCAAGAGATGACACTTGGCAGCTTCCACTCATCCTTTTCTTTTGCATGCTCCTTGGTTGAACGACCCATTCAATGATCTACTTGCTACTTCTTTCCTTGACTGAGGCCTCCTTTGAATCAATGAACTCGTTGAACCTACGAAGTGGTTCAAGGTTGAATGGTTCAATCGGTTCATTCCTTTTATTCGGCCAAGTCCTTTTGATCCTTTTTGAAACAAATGTGTTGAACCATTTGGATGTTGAACCCATTGAACCGATGAACCAAAATGGTTCAAGGTTCAACGGTTCAATGGTTTAAGCCTTTGAAACTTGTTAGGTGCTCAGAGCTGTGGAACCTTGAAATAGTTGAACTTTGAACCTCTGACAAATGTGCTTAGCTCTTGCTGATGATGTGGGACCTTTGAACCTATTGAACAAGTTGAACCAAAATGGTTCAAGGTTCAATGGTTCAATGGTTCAATCCTTGCTTAGATGCTTGCCGATGGACATTTTTGATCAAACTAAGGCACTGAACTAGTCCTAAAAAATGACTAAGTGTTGGAAACTGGTTCTTTTGATTGGACTCACCTGTAGAAGCCTTTGACCCTATTAAACCTACTAATCCCTTTACTAAAAAAGCTTAAAAAATGAGGAATTTGAAAGCTTAGATCAATTTTTGAAAAGGGAAGAGAAATTTTGTTCTTTTGAACCAAAATAGTTCACATGTTGTCCCAAAAATGAGAAGTCATTTTTTGGGGATAACAACTGGCTCCAGTTGGGGAACTACCTTCTATTGGAAACTTGAAACACAGCTGAGGGGAGTAGAAACTAGAATCTCTAGTGCCTTGAATTATGTCATTGGGCTATGGAGTCATGCTACCTAAAAAGAAAGGCTCCAAAAAAAATGAAAATGAAAATAATAAAATAAAAACAAAATACTATACAAATATACTTATGTACAAGGGAACTCATCTGATATTTCAAGAGTTGAAGTGCTTCAGATGTTGCCCATTGTGAGGTAGAGAAAAGACACTGCCATTTTGATACTTCAATAAGAAACTATTTCACTATTGAGTTGATGAATAGTAAAAGGGCCCCTCCATAGGGAATCAAACTTTCCATGCAGCCCCTTTGGTTCTCTTCTCTTGTCCCATAGCAGGACTTGATCTCCAAGCTAGAAATCATAGTTCTTTGCTTTTTGGTTGAAGAGATTCTTCACCAGACCTTGATGGGTGGCAATTTGGTCCACCACTATAGTTCTCTTCTCTTTCAGCTCAGTCAGGCACATGATCATCTTATCAAGGGTGCTTTCATACATTTGATCTTCAATTACCTTTGCCAACTTCGATGCTAGCAATTCAAGGGTGATTAGTATTTCAGCATTGAGTCCATAAAGAAGTTGGAAAGGAGACATACCAATTTCCCTCTTTGGTGTAATTATGTCTACCCATAGAGCATCAACCAATGCTCTATGACACATCCTTCGGTTGTCATCCACCATCTTCTTGATGATAGTCACCAGGTTCTTATTGCTTGATTCAACCTGTCCATTCCCTTGTGGAAAGTAATCAGAAGAGTGTGAGAGCATAATCCTATAGTGGAAATAGAATTGAGTAATCTCTTGGGAAGTGAGACAAGCTACATTATCAGTGACAATTTTGGTTGGGACCCCAAACCTGGATATGATATTCTCTTTGAGGAAATTGCATACTACTTTTGAAGTAGCATGTTTGGTTGGAACAACATCCACCCATTTGGTGAAGTAGTCTATTACTATAAAGACATAATCATGTGCAGCACTTGAAGATGAGTTTACAGCACCAATAAACTCAATTCTCTATTGCTGAAATGGCTCCTCAATGACCACTGGGTTGAGAGGTAGGGCAAATAACTTGGGTCTTCCGACAAATTGTTGGGATAGTTCACACTCCCTAACCCACTTGTATGCATCCTAAAAGAGAGTTGGCCAGTAGTACCTAGCTCACAGGATCTTATGGGTAGTCATAAGAGCAAAAAAATGTCCTCCATAGGTTGAATTATGGAAGGACTTTAGAAGTCGGCTTTGCTTCTCTGTGTCCACACAGTGAAGGAACATTCCATCAAGGCTCCTCTTGTATAGGCCATTGTCCCAGAGGACAAAATTAGTAGCTTTCAGCTTGATGGTTCCCCTTTATTTATAGAATAGGTGTGCAAGACACTCACCATAAGTAAGGAAATGAGTAATACCTGAATACCACTCATCTATGGTGGAGACAAAGATGATTGCTGGTGTGTCTTCCACCTCTGATTCTTCATGCTCTGTACCTCCTGGGTTGTTATCAGCAATTACTTGGCATAGCCCCTTCTCATGCACCAACTTTGTTGGCTTGATGACTAATCAAACTTTTGAATCTAAGCAACCCAATTACCTCTTTTCATCCCAAACTCCTGCTGAGTTGATATGGATTTGACTGTGGTGTCAAGAACAAGGGTAATAACTCATGAATTCAAGATGTAGAAGTGGAAATGCTTTATTGCCTTCACCACTACATAAGCATGCTTCTCCATGTTTGAATATTTTAGCTCATGAGCTTTGAGAGGACAGCTTATGAAGGAAATGAGAGATTCCACACCTTCTTCATTCTACTGAACTAGGATGGCTGAAAGTGTGTGTTCAGAAGCATAACTATATATGAGGAAATCCTTCGTATAATCTGGGCAAACTAGAAATGGGGCATGGGCAATGGAAATCTTGATATCCTCAAATGCTAACTTGCCTTCTTCAATATAGCTAAAGGCGGCCTTTTCCTTCATCATGTTTACAATGTGCCTAGTCTTCTCAGCAAACTCGAGGATGAACCTCCGTAAAAAATTCACCTTTCCAAAGAAAGAGTGAACAACAGTCTTACTTATGGGCAAGGAAAGTTCTTAGATAGACTTGAATCTATTTGAGTCAATCTTTATACCTCCTTTGGACACAATGTGTCTAAGAAGTTTCCACTATGTTACTCTAAAAACTAACTTCTTGGGGTTTAAGGAAATGCCATTCTAGTGGTAGCATTCCAGCACTTGTTAGAAGTGGCTCACATGATCTGGGTGATACTTAGAAAAATATTGTCAAGTCATCAAGATAAACTATGATGAACTTACCCATCTCATCCTTGAAGGTAAGGTCCATTACTCTTTGGAAGGTAGTGCCAGCATTTATCAAGCCAAAAGGCATTCTTCTATATGCAAACATGCCCCAAGGTGTGGTGAAAGCAGTCTTATGCTGGTCTGCTTCACCAACTTCAACTTGATTATATCCTGAGAAGCCATCTAGCATTGATAGCATCTCCAAACCTATCACTATCTGAAGTACTTGATTTATGATTGACAAAGGAAATTTATCCTTCAAGGATGACTAATTTAAATTTCTAAAATCTACAAAGAGGTGAATTTCACCATTCTTCTTCCTTACAGGCACTATATTGGCAATCCACGTGGAATGATGGATTAGAAAGATTATCCTAGAATTTAGCATCTTTTATATCTCAGATAAAATAGTACATGATATTTTCAAATTATAATGCCTAGACTTTTGCCTATAAGGTGTCGAGTCAGCCTTGAGAGGAATGTCATGCCAAATTTCATCAGGCCAGAGTGACTTTAGGTCATCATAGGAGTAAGCTATGACATCCCTGTATTGATTGAGAAAAGTGGTGAACTTGAACCTCTCCTCAAGAGAGAATTATTTCCCAATGTTAACCATCTTGGGGTCTTCTTTGGTTCCCAAATTAAATTGATCAATCTCTTGAGAGGGGCTTGAATCCATATGCTACTATTTGATGAATCTATCATGCTTATCAAATAGATTCTCAAGGGAAACTAGGCCTTTGGGAATCTTATTCCCCTTAAGTTGTAAAAACTCCTCACCTGTGCTTGAACTTGATTCAAGGGTTAGTTTAGTCTTTTGAGGTTCACTGCCTTCAAAATGCACCTGTTCAAAGCTGTCCCTTTACTCCAGGAAGGCAATGATTTGACTGTCATGGTTAAACAATTTCCAATGACTAGCACTATCAGGCACACTTGGTTGAAAGACTAGCTTAATGGTGTACCTGTCTCCTTTAAAGTCTGGGTGGGGGACCAAGAGAGTAGATGAAACAACCAGTGCATCAGCTCGGTCATTGAATTCTTTGGGAACTGCAAAGATGCTGAAAGCATCAAAGTTTTCAATTTGGTCCCAGAATAGATTACGTTAGTGGTGCAATCTTTCATTCTTGGTTTGATACTAGTTCCTCACCTGATGAACCACCAATTCAGCATCTCCTTTAGCATGAAAGAGTTTGATGCCTTTGTCCCTAGTAGCTTTCAATCCAAGCAACAAAGATTCATACTCAGCTGTGTTATTAGTGTTGTTGAACTACAACTTGTAGGATGAAGGAAAAATATCTCCTTGAGGAGATATCAACACAACTCTTACTCCTAAACTAGTGGAGGAGCAGCTGCCATCAAATTCAAGAATCCATACCTTATTTGATACTAATTTTTATTTAGATTCCTCTTCATTCAAAAGGGGAAATACTTCCACATCGGTGTTGCACTCCACCAATTATCCTGTTGTTCTAGCTGAATGCATTTATAATTTGTCACCTATAGGAGGTTCATCAGATGCCTCATGAACATCATCTATGGATATAAAGTAGTTACCCATGCCTGAAGACTCAAACATAATTTGAGCTTCAGGTGCTGAGGTTTGGGTAACCATATATTTCACTTCCTTTTCTAGGAGTAGCCTCTCCATAACACCTTTGACTGGGATCATCACCTCTGATAAATTCATGCTCAATTCACCACCAACATCCCTATATAAATTCCACCCAAGAAGGATGCCATATGATGCTGGGACATCTGCTACCAAGACAGTCATCTTGATTCTTTTATCTAGGAACACTACAAACACAAATTGGGCATCTTTAATTTGTCCCAATAGAGGTACTTGCTTGTTCTCCATGGGGAAGCATCTACCAAATGTCTTAGTCAGTGTGAGGTCAAGGGATTTAGCTACTTTAGCAGGCATGACATTGTTTGAAGCTCCATAATCAATGATGCAATTATTCAACTAACATCTTTTTATTAGCAATGAGACATAAAAAGGTTTAGTCCTACCAGGAGCAGTAGGAGGGGTAATGACAAGATTGTTCTTGGTAGGTGCATTCTTGGGTGGATCATGTGTCAGTTTGAGAATTTCTTGTTCAACAGGGACATTCTAGTTTTTAACACACTAAACCAATTTATCTAATTGCTCAAGATGGGACTACAAAAATTCAAATTTAGACATTTGAATCTTGGTTTTCTTTATATGGTCAACGATATCAAATGTTGGAAATGAACTAGGTACAGAGGATGGGAGTTCATCCTTTTAATTTTTGGGAGGGCGAGAGCTGGACTGTGAATCAGAAGTTGAAGGTGCATAAATGTTTGGGGTACTTACCTTTCTAGCAGTCACGAGGTCCTTTGGTTGAAAGGGTAGAGTGGTCCCACATTTAGCAATTGAAACTATTGGTTGAGGTTGCCCCTTTGTCTTCTCTTTATCAACTTGTTGAGTTGACTAATTCTTAGACCAGATGAATACATCATATGATCCTTCAGTTGCATTTTCTTCACTTCTGGGTTTATCCTAATAATTCATGAAACTAATCTAGGAGTCACCAGCTAATTCTTCTTTTTCATCAATGAATAGATTAGCATCATCTTCAAGATTCAACTCAGGCTGGCATGAGAAATCTGATTCTACTTCAAGATATCCAACTACTGAGTTAGTTGGAGGTGCTTCAATGGCAAGGCTATTCCTCTAAGGGGGAAGAAGATGGTTGGTTTGCACTTGGTTCCTAGCAGCATGGCCTTGGTAGGACTGATTACGGAACATCCTCCTTGGTACATCTATGTATGAAGGAGCAAATGACATCCCTTGTGCCATTTATACTCTGAGGGCCAGCAATTCATTTGCTAACTTCTACACCATAGGATCAGTGGTGGTTGAAGGGGAGTATTCAGAGGAAGAATAAGATTTACCTCTATTTAGATCTCTCCTTATATTTTCTGCTAAGATAAGGTCATCTTCAACTTCAGTAGCTATATCTTGAGTAGCCTTGAGGCCTATGTGGCCAGCTCTTCTTAGTAGAAAACTCACTTCAGGCAATTGTGAGTTGATGAAGAAGCATTTGAGGTTTTCAGGGGTCGACTGAGCAATAGAAAGAATATAGTTCCTCAGATTATCAAACTTTGCTATGAAATCCCTCATAGGCTCATGGGGCTCCTTCTTCATTTGTGTGAGTTCGGCCAACAAGGCATGTGCATCATGTGCAGGCTTGAATCTGGCTTCAAATATGGCTTTGAGTGTGTCTCATTTTGTGACTGATCTTGCTTGCAGATGGTAGAAACAGTCTATATCAGCACCTTGTAGCGTTTCCATGAAAAGATTAACTACCATGTCCTCAAATTCCATGCCTATCATGCCACAAGATATGCTGAAGGCTACAAAATGTTCATCAAGATGAAATTTTCCATCCCCAAAGAATTTGGGGAAATTATTTCTTGAGCTGCATGGAAGTTCATGCAGGGGTGGAGTCAAATTCAGTGGGCCAAAAGAGTTACCCCAGGGGCCTTGAACTACCATGATGGGATTACTAAAAGTAAGGATAACAAATTTGGGTGGAATTTGGATAGGCAAGGCTCTGCTAATAGTTGGAAAAGTAGCTTTTTCTTGTGTTGGTGTCTTGGTATGGGTAGGAGGTACACTCTTGGATTGTTGAACTTGAAGTTGAGGAGAAAGCAAATTGAAATCTGTTTGATGTGCCAACTCAAAGACAGGGTCAACAACACCTTGAGCTCTCTAGCTTTTGGTATAGCATGGAGTTGCCAGATTGTGAAATAAAAATGAAAAAGGACTGGTCTTACTTCAATTTGAAGCTTGAGGCTTCAAACTGCTTGTCCTTCCCCAACGGAGTTGCCAAAAAATGTTGGGTGAATATTTTGTCGACTAGCTAATGGGTGAACAAAATAGGTCTCTTTACCACAACATAGGAAGATTGGTCATCCAAAGTTGTAGATTTACCACATTCAAATGGGACAAATCTCTCCTCTCATCAAGGGGAGGTTCCCTATAGGTACAAAGGCCCTATATAATATATATAAGCAGAAAATAACACTCAGGGGTAGAATAAACCATCCATCTCTCTTTTTTCAGATATGATGCTCACAGATCAAAGGAGAAATCATGGGTGATTGGTGAAGGTACTTCTCTTCTTTCAAAAGTGACATTCAACCAAGAGCCAGATCCCTTCCTGAATAGTTGAAATCCTGATGAAATGGTAGAAGACACTTCTCTTCTTTTAGAAGTGCTTGATCTTGCAAACAATAGGAATATTTTTCGTAACAAGTGAATGGTAACAGAGTACAGAGTAACCAACAATCTAAGATGAAGCACAAAGTCTCCACCTTGACCACCCAAGAGTGAGGTACGAAGAACAATGGGGGCACAAAGTTGTCCCAAGGTCCTTTACACAAAAATAGGAAATAAACACACACTAAAGACAACTATGACAGCACAAAGTCTGAAAGTAGTTGGCTTTAGGACACCTTCCTTATCACTTCCACTAGCTCTACTTGTTAAATTGCATAAACAAGAATACATTCAGGAAATAGACATAAGAACAATCTCCTTAGAATGATACAAGTTATAACAGCACAAAGTTTGAAAGTAACTTGCTTTCTGATTCAAACAAAGAAATATGATAAACAATTTGAGCTCAAAGTCTTAGCGATGCCTTTCAATTTGGGTAGAGTTTCACTTCTAGTAAAAGAAAGATCTCCTTTCAAATGATACAAGAGATTACATTATATAGAGGCCTAAGGGAAGCTTGGCACTTTGTTCCATGGAGTGACCCATACTACGTAATTAATGCCTTGGATGCATTCTTGGTTCTATCAGGCAGGGCCATGCTAGAGCAGGGTGGCTACCTTAACTGTGGAATGTTGATTCATCTCCAGTGTCTACTCCCTAGCATTAATCACTCATTCCATCACCTCCTATTTGTGTAACTATCTATTTCACCTTTACTCCAAATGGGATAAATATGCTATGCTTTCAATGTTTCCAAGCCCTAAATACCTACTTGGTGAACTGCTCCACCTACTGGGAATAACTTCCGTTGAGATTTCCCTCTTTGTTTCTTCTTCCTTTGGCCCAAGCCTTAGGGTCTTTGAATGCATTCATGTCTGCATTTTAAGCCTACAAAGATCAATAGACACTTCACTGCATCAAATTTGACATTCATGGGTCTTTCCTCTTTTGAAGGTTAATAGCTAACTAGTCATCCTAAATTTGATGTTTGCAGGCCTATCATTCTCCTTAGCAAATCCTTTATGTCTTTCTCACTTACCATGGCTACTTTACACTATGACACAGGTGAGGACATGTGGTGGCATCCACGGCTTTGAAATAAGCTTATTGGAATAAGCTTATTGGAATAAGCTTTGAAACTTGTTAGAGGTTGGAAGTGTGGATGCACACACTTGGTAGATTTTTCTGCACTAGGATGGGACACATGGTGAGTTCTACCACTTTGAAAATTGCTAGACTGTGTCTTAGCTTGTGACACTTGGTATCTTCTACTGCACTTTGAGGCTTGACCCTTCCTGAAGGGAACTTGCCCTTCGGGGTCTTGAACAGGGTCCATTTCTGAGTGTTGAGTTTCCGCCCGCAAGGGTACCTACCCTTTGGGATCATCCAGGTGGCCTTTAGGCTTCAATTTCTTTGGAGGAATATCGTCCCTTTATTTCCTTTGGATAAAATATCTAAAGAAAATCCTTTGAACAATTTATCTGAAGGAAACCTTTCCTTGGATTTGTGTCTCTGCATTTGAGAATGCTCTGTCTTTGACACGTTGCATGTTCCACTGCTTCAAACAAGTGACACATGGCATCTTCTGGCAGAACAAGCAAGGACACGTGGAAGCATTTACTTAATTCATAGGAACTCTTATAAACTTTTGAGATTCTTGTAGAAGAAGACATGTGGCGGCTTCTGTCAAACTCTAGAAACACTCACAGAAATAGTTGGGGCTCATTTTTGGTCTCACATGGATGATGACACTTGTTGACTTCTATCAATTCTCACTAGGGACATGTGGCATCTTCCATTGCATCATATCGAAACCTTCTGCTATTACCACTTGGTGCTTTCTGATCTTGGGCTTTTGTAACATCATATAAATGCTTGGGGCTCATTTGGGTTTTCTCAAATGATGACACTTGTTGCATCCCATTTGTTTTAGTCAGTCACCTGAGACCCACCATAGTCCTTGCTCAATATATGAAATGAAAGGAAGGCACTGTAGATATTGACACTTGGAGGCTTCTGACAAGCTTTAAAAGGGGCACGTGACAATATCAGCCACTCTTAGAAACAAAGTATAATGTGTCTCGATAGATGACACTTGGTAGCTTCCGCTCGTCCTTTTATTTTGCACATTCCTTGGTTGAACCACCCATTGAACCATTTGCTTGTTGCTTCTTTCCTTAACTGAGGCCACCTTTGAAACAATGAACTCATTAAACCTATGAAGTGATTCAAGGTTCAATGGTTCAATTGGTTCATTCCTTTTATTTGGCCAAGTCCTTTTGAACCTTTTTAAAACAAACATGTTGAACCATTTAGACGTTGAACCCATTGAATCAATGAACCAAAATGGTTCAAGGTTCAACAGTTCAAGCCTTTGAAACTCATTAAGTGATTAGATCCATGGAACCTTGAAATGGTTGAACTTTAAACCTCTGAAAAATGCACTTAGCTCTTGTTGATGACATGGAACGTTTGAACCTATTGAACCCCTTGAACCAAAATGGTTCAAGGTTCAATGGTTCAATTGTTCAATCCTTGCTTAGATGCTTGTTGATGGACATTTTTGATCGAACCAAGGCACTGAACCAATCCTAAAAAATGATTAAGTGTTGGAAACTGGTTCTTTTGATTGGACTCACCTGTAGAAGCCTTTGACCCTGTTGAACCTGTTAATCCCTTTATTGAAAAAGCTTGAAAAATGAGGAATTTGAAAGCTCAGAACAAATTTTGAAAAAGGAAGAGAGAAATTTTGGTCTTTTGAACCAAAATAGTTCACATGTTGCCCCAAAAATGAGAAGTAATTTTTTAGGAACAACATATACATCACTCTTTTGTCTAAAGAGGTGTTATGCTATCCATTTTACACTACAATTGTGTCTTGAAATTTTTTCTAAACTTGTTTTTGTGTATGTCATTTGAGTTGCAGAAGGTAGTGTTACGCTACCCAAATCATTTAAAAACCATTTTTTACTTTTAAGTCTTTGAAACATATCATATATCACATCATTTGAGTATGATTAGGCCATTAGGTTACTCAATTTGTTTCAAAACTAGTTTAACATTGTATCAAAAACCATTTATTTCAAACCATATCATGCACACCATTTAGACCATTACCTTGTGTCGTCATGCTATCCAATCTTGTCTAATTTGTTTAGTCAAATCCTATTTTTCAACATTGAGCTTTTAATTAACCTTATCAATTTTGGATTCAAACATTGATTGATTTCTATTTAGGCCTCAATTCATGGTGCTAATACATAGATCTTTCTCTTTTGGGTTGCATAACTTCAGTTAATCGATTACCCAAACTTGAAAACTATTGATGGTTTGTTTGTTCAACACCTATCCTTATCATTGTTCATGAATTTATTTTAGAGAACACAACCTTTCTCAAAGATCATTTTGTCTTATTCCTTATGCCAACTAATCATGTTTATGTTTGATTTTGCATGTCAGGTCTATGCCAAAGTTAGTTCCAAACTTGTTAGATTAAATCAAATCACATTAGCCTTTATTTTAAGTCTAGATTTTGATGTCATTTGGCCAAAAGTCCTATCACATGCTTATTTTTTTGAGCCTAGCTTTTGAGTCCACATTTGGACAAAATACCTAGCAACTCAACTTTTCCCTTTCCTAGTTTAGACCTTGTTTGGAACACTTTGACCTAGACCTTTGACAAGCTAGTTTTTATTCAAATGCTTGACCTTTTGTGTGTATGATATTTGACATTAGACATTTGACATTAGGCTATTTTATGCCAAGTCTTAGCACAAACCATTTTGGAGATACAACTCCACTTTCAAACAACATTAGAGATACAACTCCACCCCTTCGACCAAGTTGGACCAAGTTTGAACCATTTTTCTTTTGGACATAGTTTTTTAGAGTTTTTATAACTCTAAGTATTTTTATTTCAGAGCTTTCATCATTTACACAGATATGTCTAGCTACACTTATGGTAGAGTCATGTACAATCTAACTTATGATAGAATGGCCACACAAAATCCCACTAGGAACCACTATAGATAAAGATTATCTAAGGAGTTTTATTATTCTCCCTACAATACTCCATATGGGGAACATAGTAAAAATCCACAAAATACAAATCAAGGCCTTGATTGGAATGAAGATGCTTACGAGAAATACTTTGAAAACCCAACTACAGATAATGTTGTTTGGGATATGAATCCATACCCTCTTTTCAATAATCAGTACATGAAACACAGTTAAGAACTAGATTATGAGCTAACCCACAATTGGGATGATATGGTTTATGAAGAAGAATTAGATGCTTTGGATTATGTGAGTAATTAGGCTCCACCACATTATGCCAGTTCTATTCTAGGACCACAATGTCATACCATTCCCATACCAAGGCCTCATCCTTTGGTTTATGCAAGCAACCAAGCTCCATAATTCCCAACCATTTCTATACCAGGACCTCATCCTTTAGTTTTGTGTGAGCAATCAAGCTCCATATCACCCCTTCATCATTCTAGGACCTAGTCCTTTAGCTTGTGTGAGCAATGAAGCCCCATAACACCCTATCATTACCATCTTAGGACTTTATCCTTTAGCTCATGCGAACAATCATGCTCCCCAAGGCCCTATCATTTTCCAACCACAAGTCATTCCATATCCATTACCAATTCCATCCAAACCTCACTGGATCTAATCCTTCAAAGACCAAGCTATGTTCAAAACTACTATTTTCTAGCTCATTAGAAACTAAAGCCAAGAAAACTAACCAATCCAAGATGCTTTTGTTGAACCAACCATTTGTGATAAGTCAACCTATGATGAATCACCTATTGATCCTATACCAATTATCAAGGAGTCTCACACTGATGAGCCAGTCTTTATCAAGACACTTCTTAATGATTATAACCACCTTTCAGCAAATCATTACCTTAACCATGTACTTATTTTTTAAGAGCCTCTTATTGACAAGCCAGTCTCTAAGGAGTTATCTCTTGATCTATTTCTCATCTTAGAGGAGTCTCACTTTAATAAACCAATTTTTTGTAGCCCATTACGTCATCACAAGCCATTACTTATCCAATACCAAATATTCAACAAGACATCATTGTACAGAGTACCCATTAGATGAAGAATCAGAGTTAGATTCATTTTTTACTCTTGGATTGAGATCAGATTTAGCATCAAAATTAGAATCTAAATCAACATCAGATTTAGAGTTTATTGAGTCAGAATCAGATTCAAAAGAAGAATATGTTCATGGTTGTTACAACATTGGTTACACATACCTCACTGATCAATTTTAATACCTTTGTGATCCTTCTATAGATTTTGAGGATGAGTAATTCAGCTTGGACAAAATTTATCCTTGTATCTTCTACAAGGATTGTGATGTGAATACCCTTTCCATTACCATTCCATAGGCCATTACCATCAACCAAGATAGCCATATTATTGACATTCCATATCTCATAAGTGTCGATTGGGATCGATAGAATCAAAGTTTATTGAGCTGCATCTATGGTGACATAGTAGTTGAAGAAGAGTAAGGAGGCTAAGACCACATTCATATAGTAGAAAAACACTCTCTTAGTGAAACCTTTTCAGAGGCACTAGGGGATAATTAAAGTTAGAACTCAACACCTTCTAGTGAAATGTTTTCAAAAGCACTATAGTAAAATCAAAGTCAAAATCTAATGTTCATTAGTGAAACCTTCTTAGAGGTGCTATGGGACAATCAAGACAACTTCATTGGTGAGAACCTAATTAAGACACCAATAGCTAAGCATAAAAGTTCTTCACTACTTGATGAAGACAAAATCAAAGATCAAATCAAAATAGATTCCAATCTACAAACTAATCAGATGGTAGCTACTCTCTATATCAAACAATAGAAAAATATGGTGGTTTTATTAAGATAAAAAGTCTTTGGCCCCACCACAACAAAAGTTATGTTGAATCCAACATCAACAACATTGCGTGTGACTAAAAGTCTTGATCTTCATTTATTTCCCAACCTTTCCACATTCTATTATCATTGACCATTCCATTTTACAATCAAACCTACCATCCATTATTTGTCCTTATTTACCATCCATGGATTCTCTTTCCTTTTTAGAGGCTACAAGGATACCATGTCTTGATGTTTGAAGAAATTATAATCAACAACCAATGAAGATCACAAAAGCATTCTTGACAACCAGATCTGCATCAAGTTCTTGATAGAGCATCTTTTTAGATGAGGTGTGGGATAGCAATTAACATGATCAAGTATTTTTTTTGTATCATTTATTGATTAGGATGTGTATCTCCCCATCAATAAGAACAATAGAATCAAAAACCACACCTAAGCCAATAACATGTACCATATTGTTTCACATTGTCATGCCATTACCATTGTTACATATCCATTTGCCTATTTATCATGTATCCTACCATTCACCCCATCACTTGGGGTCAACCCTCTTACTATTTTACCCAATCTATCTAGACCATTATTATCTATAGCAATACCATATCATCACATCATTCCATTCCTATCTAGACCAAAGACTATTTTTAGTCATCCCACCCAATCCTATTTTTGATCTTGGTTCATTAATTCTTCCCTCACCTTTTGTGAGAGGATTCTTATAAATTTTTAACAATCAATCCAATCCATGTTTTAATGATAGTCTATGAAAGTAGTGTGATAATTGATCTACCAAGATATATTTCATCCTATCCATGTTTGTTTATGTGAGCTTGATTATAATGGCCTTTGGGTAAATTAGTACCTTTGATCTATGTCGTTGGGTCCTGGTTATAACTGCCTATGGAAAAACTAGGGGAAACATTATGTCTTGACATACCAAATTGCCACTTCCTATGTCATACTATGGATTTTTACTAACTATGCCTATTTTGTTTGAATTGACTGCCACACTAGTCAAATTCCTCCACTATAATGGTAGAACTATAGTGACTTGAGGTCCTACTATGGGACTATATAGGTAGTCGTCAATACTTGTTGAGGTCATCTCAGTCACCCTTTACCCCATGCTCTCACCATTTTTTGAGTAACATTAGTTTAAATTATCTCACCATTTTGTGAGATTGAACCATTTAGTGTCTCATTATCCTTGATCAAGTTGAGATAATCTAAAAATCTTTAAAAAAAATTTAGAAAATCATTAAAAAATAATAAAAACATTAATCACTTCTTTGCCTTAAGGATTCTAGGAACCGTTATTGAGTTATAATAAAATCACTTATCATTTAGTTTCCACATCCTTTTTGTCCTTTTTCTCTCATGCACTTGCCATTTTTCAAGACCATTCCTATTCTTATATCACATCCATTCTATTTATTTTCCTTAGTTATCACATTCTTCCCATTCCCTGGGAGAACTACATTTAACCTAAAGTTTTTTATTGGATATTACATCCATGAAACTATGTAGGTAGTGTCCACTTGCCTAGTGCATGTAGAGACAACTCAACTACCCCCTCCATTTTCTTCTATTCACCCATTTTGGTCATTTGTTAAGTT
The DNA here is from genome assembly GCA_037957365.1 of Torreya grandis. Taxonomy (NCBI): domain Eukaryota; kingdom Viridiplantae; phylum Streptophyta; class Pinopsida; order Cupressales; family Taxaceae; genus Torreya; species Torreya grandis. The sequence goes on along the minus strand of JARHVA010004578.1, from coordinate 483,826 downwards.
GTCGCCTATTTTCTAGGGGAAATGTTCATAGGGTTTCTATTGCATTATTTGTTTGTTTGTTTATTTTTGATTATTTTATTTTGTTTATTTATCTATTTGGTTACTTTCAGCACTATTGCCTTGATTGAATTTATGAGTGTTCTTTAGGTGATTCCTTATCCGCACTTACACTTGAATCCATCCCTATTCATATGTTTACATTGTCATCATGGTTTATTTTATTAGTGCATTATTTTCTATTGAGTATTGGGTTATGGGAGTCAGTCCTCATGCATATTTTGGCCAAGTCCTCATGATGTTATACCATGATGCCTATCGACACATGATACAACAAACCTCATCTTCAAGAAGTCTATTAAACAATGGTGGCATCTCTTCGACACTGACATCCTGATTCACTCCCAATCATATCCCAAATAGAGTAATTAAATATGAAAGAATTTTAACCTTTATATGTTTGGATGAGAATTTCCCTACTAGTAGGTTATTTCAATTCATCATTACCCTATATGTTAAGTTATTATCATCCTCAACCAAGTTTATCATGTTTGCCTTAATCAGGGTCCAATGATTATAACCACCTATGGGTAAATCATTGTACACCATCCCACTTACATTTCTCAATGATTATAACCACCTTTGGGCAAATCATTGTATTGTCATCAATTTACTTTTTTTACCTATACAAGGGCATGCTATTATTATTAGTCTATCTTAACTAGGACAACTCCATCTTCTCAATGAGTATAATCGCCTTTGGGCAAATCATTGTGTTATCATACCGCATTGCCACTATTGAGGTATAATGCTTATAAAAACCTTTGGGAAAACCATTTCACCCCATCCCACTTGTATTCTCAATGATTTTGACTAATTTTTCAATAGCATTATGTATTCACCCCATCATCTTTCTTTTCTTTGGTCCCCTTGTTTCGCTTCTTATCAAGGGACCATTTTCCAACCTGCTTATGCCAACCATTCCTTTAAGGGGGCATCATACAGTTAGTTTATAACCATTGTATTTTTAGGCATACAAGATGTTTTCAATCTTTGAGAAGATGTTACTATGTTTGTAGCTTGCAATGCCTTCCCAAACAGGGGTAAACTGTCCACCAATAACCTCCAAAATGTATAATTTGGCCTAAAAACACTAAAACACACTAAATGATGTGAAACTGACATATTCAAGTGCCAATTTTGGCTAGAGTATCATTAAATGGGGTAATGTAATTTATGGTCCAACTAACTTTGATCAAATCATTCTGAGTCAAAATGCTAAATTTGCACCTAGATGCTCTGGATTGCTCTTTCCTACCAAACCTCTTACATAAAACATGTGCCTTTGTTATTTGTTATTGGTAACATCCTAAATGGGAATATGTTTCAAACACATCTAACATCTCCTTCTAATTCTAATCTAGTCAAAATTTAGACCAATAACAAGACATTTTGATCAATTTGAATAATTTGTGCACAAAGTGCTTAAACTTGCTTAAGAGCTAATTAACCCAAATCAAGGAATAATTAATAATTCCATGGAAACTTGTTGAATAATTTTTTTTGGAAATGAATATTGAGTATCTACATCATCAGGTGACCTCATTTATTGGGAAGATATCCCTATGCCATAAATGCCACAAATATCAAGATTTATGCCCTCCATGATGCCATCCATGACTCTTAATTTACACTTATTCCAATGCCATGACGAGGATAAATATAAAATTAATTCCAAAAATATAATTAATCTTTAACCACACATCGTAATCTCAAGATGGATGGTTCAGGTTGATTCTAGACATTTACAAAATTCTAGAAATAGGAGGCCTCACCACATCATTTCTAAGCTATTTTGGTGTAAATTTATTATGCTAAAATATATTAAAAGTATTTATACTTATTGTTACTATGTCCAATTTATTCCAATCCAAGCCAAGCCACAATCCAAAGGTGCCAAAAAGAAGAGGAGATAGCAAAGTCTCCTTTCATGAAGACTTCATGAGCACAAATTGAGCAAGCCACTACAACAAGTATTTTGGAGCATCCAAGGGAGGTAAAAAAAAGTTTTATTTTGCACTTTAGTTATGTGTTTCATTCATGTTTATTAACGAATCTCTCCCTAGTGTCTAAGCCTAGAGATGTCATGCTAGTTAGTGTGTTTCTTTCATTTTGTTTTTATTTTTGGATTAACATGATACTAACCATCCTCTCTTGAGTCAAATTCCTAGATCACACTTCCTCCCACATCCTCCATGTGATATAACTGAACTGATTGATGAAGATGTAGATGAACCTGAGTCCACTTCATCTGGTGATGATATTATGATGTTTAATTATCAAAGTCCCTAAAACAAGATATCCACCTCCACATAATTGATGAGTGTTGTTATTGTTGATCAATTTTGGCATGAGTTAAAAAAGATATGTGTCCCAACTCATGAATTTTCTTATGAGGTTAATATGGCATAGGTATATGGATTACCTATTCATGATCATAACTTTATAAGATCAATGATGATTAAAAAATATGATGGGGGAATTTTTTCAATTGAGGATAGGTAGTTGCTAATCAATGTAGTAGTTTCTCAAGAGAAGGAACACTACTTGAGAAGTAGGAAACCACTTACTACTCCTCAAGACACTACCCCTATAAATCCAAGTGTAGGGGATGCAAGAAAGGAAGATAATAAAACTATGGTAGTTCCTAATGCTTCTAAACCTATACCCATTTCCCATGTTTATAGGCCTAGAGGTATTTCTACTAAAATAAAGTACCTTTTTTATCTAATATTCCTAAGGGTGTTAATGATGTTAAACAAATTCCACATTTGAAGGTTGCTACTAAGAATAAAAATCCACCCTAGCCTACTCCAATTCAGACCTTAAGTGACTGCATTCTAGCTGAAGGTGTTGTTACCCTTCCACCAAATACTTCTCTTCTTTTGTATAGTATATGTGATATGGCCCAAGAGTCGAGCCAATTGAAAATCACCATGCCACATGTTAAATTATTAAGAATATCTGAGGATAGGAAAAGGACATTTGAATACTTATAATTTGGTGAGAATTCAACTGTAAATGAAATTGATTGACCCTAAACACCTTGAAAATTGATGAAGAGTATGAAGAGGTTGTTGAACCTACTCCAAAAGTCTATTTGGGGACTGCATTAGTAGATATTCAATTGAATTTGGATCCATTAAATACAACCTTATTGATTAATGGTCATATTATCCACAATTTCATGTTTGATTCTAGTGCTTCTTGTAATGTAATGCCAATAGGTGTCTTAAATGATATTGAAGTTAAGATTACATCTTCCTTTGGCATGTTTTATGCCATGGACTCATGATAAGTTTTAGTTGTTAGACAAGTCAAGGTATTGGTAGTGCATCTAGGTATGCATTTGAATATGGATGTGGTAGTTGTGGACTACCCACCTAAGTGGGAGATGTTCCTATCACATAAATGAGATGCTAGCATGGGTGGAAGTGCAAAAATAGAGATTTCCTATGCCACCATTCCAATGGAGGGTAAGATGGACAAAATTTATAGAGAGCCAAAGATGATACATGTAATTGAATAACCAAAACATGCTCTTTATGAAGTATTGTACATAAATATTGGGCTCGGGAACTTCATTAGGAACATTGACACTAATGAATAGAATATTACTCTTGATGTTGAACTTGATAGTGAAGGTGTAGTTTGGAAGATTTATTTTGATAGGGCTTTCTCCAATCTTAGAAATGAAGTAGGGGTTGTATTTTATGCCCCCAATGTTAAGTGTTTCAGGTTTTCTTTTCAGTTGTCATTTGAGTGCACTAATAAAACTATTGATTATGAGGATATTTTGCTTGGTTTATGAATCACCCAAGAACATGGAATTAAAATCTTAATTACCAAGGGTGATTTTGAACTAGTGGTGAAGCAAGTCTGCAATGCGTATGCCACCAAAAATAAAAGGTTGACACAATATCAGATTGTTGTCTAGGATTTACATGAACTATTTGATGCATTCAATCTTTGTTATCATGATAAAAAAATTAATGAAGAAGCTAATAGAATTTCAAGGTTAGGTGCTTAATTTGACATTGCAAATATAATCCCCCATTATTATTATGAAGTGGAGGTTCTTGTTAGACATTTAATCCTAGACAATGTTCATCACTGGCAGGTGTTTGATGATGATAAACAAATTAAGATGTTTTAAATTATGAATCTGAATATGGTTTAGGTTTGTGAAGGAAAATAAACCTTTTTTGGGAAAGACATTATCCACTTGAAGACAAACATGCCCTCTAGAGGATTGGTAAGTTTAAAAGAATCTTTTGATGGAATAGATAGAATCAAAAATCAAGACTCATTTATTTCAAAGGACGTGACTGAGTGTAATTTGGGTTCTCATGAGAATCCAAGAAAAAATTGGTTCGATACCCACCTAATTAAACTTGAGAAGTAAGCTTCCATGCAACTACTAAGAAAGTATTGGGATTATTTAGCATGGTATTATTCTGATTTAGAAATATATAGGGAAGACTTGTTCCAACATGTCATCCCATTGCATCCTAATAGCAAGCCTTTCAAGTAGATACATAGACCTATTAACCCCATCTTGGCCACTAAGATGTAGGATGAGTTAAATAAGCTAAAAGATGGTGGTATCATTCAGCCCATCAGGTATTCATCATGGGTTGAAAATTTAGTCCCTGTGAGAAATAAAAAAGGTGACATATGCTTGTGTGTGGATTTATGAAATTTCAATAAAGGTTATCTAAAATATAACTATCCCCTACCCAATATGAAAAACCTATTGTAAAGTGTTATAGGATCAAAATTATTATTCACTTTAGATTGCTTCTCGATATATAACTAGGGTATGATGAAGGAATTTGAGAGACCCAAGATTGCATTTATAATGTCATAGGGCATGCATGTATGTATGAGGATGCCTTTCAGGTTAATGAATGTTGATGCAACATTTAAATGAGATATGGACACTAATTTTATAGGGATGATTAACAATTTTATATTTGTGTATTAGGATGATATTATTGTTTACTCCAAGACTAGTGAAGAACATTTAGAGCATTTAGAGAAAATGTTGATTAGATGCAGGGAGTTTAGCATTTTTCTTATTCCAATGAAATGTCACTTCAAAGTAAAAATGGCCAAGTTGTTGGGATATATAGTTTCCAAGGATGGTTTCATGATTGACCTCGAGAAGGTAGAAGCCATTGACAAAGTGCACATCCCATAGTCTATAAAGGGAATTCAGTCCTTCTTTGAACAAATTAATTTCTTAAGGAGGTTTGTGTCCAACTTTGTAGAGATTACTCTACCTATCACTTCTATGATGAAGAAATACTAAGCCATCAAGTGGGAGGAGAAGGCCATGAAAGCATTCGATGACATCAAAGGAGCTCTAAAGTCTCCCCTTATTTTGACCACCCCTAATTACACTAAGCCATTTCCAATTTTCTCTTTTACATCATATAACATTATTTCTACTATCCTATTGCAAAAGAATGAAGATGGTGATGAGAAGCCAATATCTTTATTTAGCAAAGATATGCAAGGTGCTTAACTAAATTAAACCATCGTGAAAAAAAAATCCTTCACTCTCTTGAAGGCTATTAAATTTTTCAAACCTTATATTCTGAGTTCAAAGATTGGTGTTTATGTCTTGCATACCACATTAAAGGACATCTTGACTTAGATTGAATTCTCCAGCAAGAGATTCAAGTGGGTTAAAAAGTTATAAGAGTATGAGGGGGATATTCAAACCACCAAGTTAGTTTGAGGGATGGGTCTAGCAAAGCTCATGGCTAAGATTAATTTACAAGCTGTTGAGGTAAATAGTTCTATTTTCAATGTTGATTATTTATTGAGTCAATTTATCATATCCTCATGGTATAAAGACATTGTATATTACTTAAATAATTTGAAATGTTCCCTTAACTTGGATAAGAATCAAAGGACTCTTAATCTTGATTCATAAAAGTACCTCTTGACTGAAAATGGAATTGCCTGGAAGAATCTGGATGGGGTTCTCCTAAGATGCGTATTAGAAGAACAAAATGTTGACCTGATTGAAGACTTCCATAGCGGAGTGTGTGGTGGCCATTTTGAACCTAAAGTCACAACTCGTAAAATTATGATATCTGGTTATTGGTGGTCATCACTATTCAAATATGTTGCTCATAAAGTTGGAAAGTGTAAGAAATGTCAGCACTTTGCTGGGAGAATGAAATCTTTTAGTTATTTTACCTTATAATATGTGATGATTGAAGGTCCATTTAGACAATGGGGAATGGATTTCATTGGATAAATTTTTGATTCATCAAGTGCTATACATATATGGATACTAGTTGTAATTGACTACTTCATAAAATGGGCTGAGGTGGTCCTTACAAAGAAAACTACATACTAGGTGGTTATGAATTTTTTTCTAAATTAGATTATATATAGATTCGGTGTTCTTATCAAAATTATTACTGATAATGCCATGAGATTCAAAGCTAAACCTTTAGTGGAATTGTGCAAAGAGTGTGAGATTAAGTTGAACTATGCTTTGAATTATATCCCTCAAGAAAATGGGCAAGTAAGAATCCAGTAACAAGAACTTGCTAAAAATAATTAGAAAAACATTGGAAGCAAATAATAAGAAGGGTGAATAGCTAAATTTTGCTTTATGGGATAATATGATCACACCCAAGAGAGTTATAGGCAAAAGCCATTTTTGAGCTTGTATATGGAGCTTAAGTAATTTTGCCTTTGAATTTGTAGTTGTCAACCTATCAGCTCATGCAACAACTAGAAGATGATGAGCAAATCAACCACTATGAAAGTAGGATGACCCAAATTATTGATATTGATGAGATTCAAAGACAATCTCATGAAAGACACCTCAAGTTCAAGGAAAATATAAAGAAGATATTTGATAGAAAGGTCACCACAAGAACCTTCCAAATAGGAGATCTGGTTCTACTTACAGACAATAGGCATGAGGAGAAAGGTAAGCATGGCAAGGCAAATTTTATGCCTTGTGGATGGGACCCTATTCCATTGAATTCCAGATTGGGTAACATAATTTCTTCTTGAGACTTAAAAGGTGAAATATTGGAGCTCACAGTCAATGGCAAAAATCTGAAACACTTCATTAAATCTGCAACTATGTACATAATTATTTAGTGTATAGTCTTGTTTTTTTGTTGCTTTATTACCCCTTTGATTTTAGACTTAATTATATAGTTTCCTTTAATGTTTTTTAATGTGTTCATTTTCAGATTCTCCTAATGTATTTTTGTTATATTTCCCTATTTGTTGAGCCTTCATGGGTGTTTGCTGATAATTTGCTCAAGTGTTGACTTCATGGCCCAATGGATTGGCACATAGTCTTGTGTTCTATAGTTATTTACACACTCGTATGGGGTGTATATCCCTACATGAGAGCTAGTGTTAGTGTCCAAAATTACACTGAAGTAATTTTCCCCTTGTTAATCATAGATGCCTAATTTGTCTAGCTCACTTCCTATTTTCAAGTGTTCATCAGAGATCAAGTGTCATGTTAATTTGGTCTTTACTAACCTTTGGTACATCAAAAGCCAAGTTGAATTCATGTTTGAGTACCTTAAGACCCTTGTTCCAATTACCCTAGCTTATGCCCTTTCATTTAAATTCAAATTAGTGGGATAAATTTAGATGGTAATGCTTTGAATATGCCATGGACTTAGTTTAAATTTTATAGTAAGGTTTAGTCATGTTTATTACCAAGACCAAACCTTAGTCTAAAATGCATATTTATTCCCTTTTATTTCTTGTGTCCCTTGGTCCTTTTATTTATTTGGTCTAGCTAATGCTCAGTACCTTTGTTATAAAATTGGTTTATATTCCTATCCTAAAGGTTATATCATGTTTATTAATACAATAAAAAAATTAGTCCAGGACTTTATACCATGTTTTTTATTTCCCTAAATTCTGACTTAAATTTTTTTATGTTAATTTAGAGCCAATCACTTTTGGCCTGATGAATCACAATAAAATGGTGCATGTTGAAGTGTGGAGAGATGATATGATAGAGTGTGATCAAATCTAAAAATTTAAAAAGACATAGGACAAGTACAACAGTAACAAGTGTTAAGATCACGGTGCATGGTTAAAAGTTCAAGACGGTTCTTGTCAATTGATGGTATGTGGCAAAGCATATAGATCTCGATCGATGGTGAGAAATAGGTCAAGATTTCAATGAAGCTCAAGGTGAATGCAAAAATGACAAGTGGCACAACTGCATACCATAAATTAAATTTTGGGTACCTATCAGAAGATTGATAAAGTACATTGAGAAGTACACATTCTAATCAATAGAGTATAGTGAATCAAGACTTTTCAATGAAGCTATGAGAAAATGTGAGATTTCCACATGGAAAAAACATATTAAACCAATAAAATAAAAAATTATAGAGTGAAAAAGACCCATGGGACTACCAAATGGCATGACCTCAAGGCCAAGTATAGATAGAAGCTAATTACATTCTACCTTTTAGATCATGATCTAATGGAGCATATTCACTTGCATAAATAGGATCTAATGGTGTGAGATCGATGTGTACTTGTCAACAAATTTGGGATGAATTTGGTGGTGACAAGTGTCATAATTGGAAGAAATATTATAATAAATACTAATGGTATTTGATCCTTCAGATCTCGATTAATAGTCTATGAAGTTCTGTGTAAGGATAGTTAGATGGTGTGAAACGAAAGAAGGATTTTCTAAGGGAAATGATCACTTTTGAAAAAATTGATGAACGAAAATTACATGGTATTGCCACATAGGTAGACAAATCACATTGAATATTTATTTGTAAAGGCATACGAACCTTATAGAGCACATAGGCTATAGGTGAGTCATAGTTAAATAAGGTCAATGGTCAAATTTTGATCCTAGTTTAAAGGATAAACAAGACATTTTTGATATGATAAAATGAGATAAATAGAGCTACTTAAAGGTGGAAATTTAAATGGAGCTCAAGGTGAATGAGGAAGTGACATGTGTCTATATTAGATCCAAGTGAGCAATTAGTCACTTTCAAGCCCTACAAATGTCTAGATGGATTTGATGTGGCATGACACATATCACTATGTGGTAATATTTAGATTAATATTTTAAATTGATGTTTCCTACATGGATGAGTAAGAATTTGAAGAAGAGAAGAAGGCCTTTGAGCCATTCCAGATCATATTTTTACCATGAATCATTTTATGTCTCTACCAAAACTGGATCATCTTAATGCCATCATTGCAAAAGTAGGTTATTCCATGGTGTGCATAAGAGGAAGGGAAGCTATCTAAGAGGTTCCATATATACAAGAAAATGGTCAAGGGAATATTTAGATAATTACACATAAGGATAAGGTTTTTTTGGTCTATACCACAAGAAATTCATCTTACAGATCATGTAAAGGTGCATCTCCAGTTAATAAATCAAAGGATTTATTTAAAATCTTCAAATTATTTGAAGAGGTAGTTAGAGAAATTATTTTTCTTGCAAATGGATGAATATTTTAGGTGTGACAAGGAATATTTTCTAGTTAGGAGCATCTTGATAGATTTTGAAGGGATGATTTACAATTTGCAACCCATTGTCCTAGATTTGAACAGGGTGTAGAATGTATAAATAGAGGGCTTCTCCTCTATTTTTAAGGTTGTTTTTGGTTGTTCATTTTCTTTATGTCTAGGTTTTTCAAAAAATTTGGATTAATTACTATGTGTAGATCTTGTCTCCCTTGCTAAGGTGGTTGTATGTGTACAACCATTAGCAAACTTTGAGAGCATGTTTATGTCTCCCTTGTCAAAATAAAAAACTCACCATGCTTATCTACATGGTAACATTCTAAAAAATTGATGTATGTAATATTTTCTTGCAAAGTTAATGGAAAATATTTGTTGTTCTTATTATTTCCTTTTGATGAAGTGCAAAAATGTGTTTTTAAAATATTGTTGACTAGATATTTAGCTACATGCTTACTACTAGTCGTCATTTTAAGCATAGATCTGAATTATAAAACCCTTTCTTCATTATTTTAGAATATGTTATTGAATAAATTGTTAGGGAACGATTGGTTTTTGGATTCAATGGGAAAGAGTATGTGAGATTCTAATTTAAATGTATGTTTTTAGGGTTTTAGAATCATTTGAGTATTTGTATTTCAATAACACCAGTGACTACAAATTACTCTTGGTAGTTATCACTAGCTTGTATTTGAGTTTTTTATGCATATTTTCAAAGAATAATGTTATGAATGCTGTAGGATATCCTATTATTTTAAAACCACCAGCACACCACACTTTTTCTTACAATTATATAACTATCTTACCCTATCCTACCCTATAAATATGCACCCTTTGCATACTATTAGTGTTATTTTCCTTGTAAATGCATAAGATCTTGCCTATATAACATGGTTTGCATCTTGTGCTTTGAAGCATAGTGATATAGTTTTCCATTTAATGCATATTTTTGAAGATTCTATAGAATGAATATTTTAGTCATATACCCATATGTCTTCAATAGCTTGTATTTTATCTATAGCATTTATCCATTCCATGTGACAACCCTTCTTGGGTGGATTGAATAAGTTTGGTTATGCCCAGGTTACATTTGTGTTACCTTGTGAAAATAATTCCCATGGAGGTTAAATTTTTGAATCTCTCCATGTGATAAAACTACCCCATAGGTCCTCTCACCTTGGTTTAGGTAGATCCAAAAGTATCAGGGAGGTGACCATACCCTTTATCGATGCCTCTTAGTCATTTTATCTAGTCATCCGATTATTTATTCCAAACCCTCCCCTAGTTATAATGACATATTATCAAGTATTTCATCTTTTTTGAAATTTTATTCAAGTGTACAAGGTTGAGAGAAATAGGTGTATAACTGGGAACCAACACTTGGCATAGTCCAAATATATCCTCCAAAGGTTAAAAGTCCATCTTGACCACCATTTCATCTATATTTTGAAATATATATTTATGGTATGCCATCATATATAATTATAGCTACATATCATTTATCATGGCTGAAATTTAGTTGATGGTCATCTCTTTGGTAATCTCCATTTTAATTTGAAACTATGGCCTTAATTTAATTTAATTTTTCACTATGGTTCACACTATGTGGCTTGTGGTTCATGTGATGAAAATATATGTTTATTATTAAAATGGTAATATTTCCTTTAGATGATCACATTATATGAATATAGGGTGATTATCCATTTATTGATTTCCTCTTTATTGGTCACATAAAATTTAGGATTTTATGACCCCT